>JAODAL010001067.1:0-252474 GCA_025379985.1 Phyllomedusa bahiana | reverse complement strand
TGAGCAAGCCTCTGATTCACCCAGCGATGTCAATGCCGCCTTTGCCGAAAACGCAATAAGTAGAGGCAAGAACCTTTAAAGTGGTTAAACCACCACCAACATTTTCAAGTCACATGCAGCGAAGCATATTAGAAAATGGAGGGAACACTAGGGCCCAAAAAAAGGCCAGACCGACGCCGGGCCTCCAACCACGCACACCCTCTGTCTCCGCCTCCTCCTCCTCCGCCACCCCCAAAGCGTTCCTCCTGCCCATTTTCTCTCAGAGTCATGATCAGGACCCAGCCTCCGCTTCAGCCCCACCGTCGCCCGAGTACCACCAGCACCACCAGAGACCCATCCAAACCCCTTCTCCTTCCGCCAGTTTAAACCGACCTGCACGCCGTACAGCGGCCAGTCTAGCAGCCAGCCATCTGTCTTACCAGGTTTGGGAACAGAAAAACACTTTAACCAAACCATCCCAAAGCCAAAACTAATGTCGCATTGCCAGGCTTTGGCCTTGGAAATGTTGCCTTTCCGTCTGGGGACACAGAGGGGTTCCGCCACGTCAAGGCCCTCGCCTGCCCCCCAATACCAGATGCCGAGCAGGCATTTCTTTGCCAAAAAGCCGTCCCTGGCCCTGGCCAGCCACGAGTCATCTAAAATTTCAAGCGCGTTGTCTCATCTGTGTCCGGAAAAGTCCATCTCACCACCGACACATGGACAAGTAAGCACGCCAAGCCGCTATACTCAGTACAGCTCACTGGGTGAGCTGGGTGGATGTCTCTGGGGTGACGGGGCTCTCAGGCTCGCGCACACGCTCTTCAAAACTGCAGGGTTGGTGCAGGCTCTTTCCCCAAGGTCCTCGGGTGGCATCACGTGCCCAGAGACACCAGGCCGTGTTAAATTAATCTGCCTTGGAGACCTCCAAAACACAGGTCAGGAGCTGTGGACGGGTCTAAGCAACGAGACCGGCGCTGGCTGGGTACAAGAACCTTTGTGCCAGGCAAGGTGGTTCGATAACGGGCGAAATCTGCTGCCGCCCTTAAATCGGTAGGCTGTAGCACATCCCTTGCCTTGGCACATGTCATGAACCTTGTCGCCAGAAATTCAAAGAGCTACCCGGGTCTGGACGCCTGCTGAAGAAGGCTCGAGGTCTGAGTTCGCACTTCCGCCGTTCGCAACCCTGCTTTACCCGCCTGGCTGCGTTGCAGCGTCAGCTCGGCCTCCCCGTCAACCGTCTCATTGTTGACCGTGGGAACACGCTGGAATTCCACCCTCCACATGCTCCAGCGATTGGGGGCAGCAGCGCAATGCCATTACGCAGTACGAAGTGACACATGGCCTGACAAGCGTGAAAGAGCTCTGCACCATCCTTGCCAGTTTTGAAGAAGCCACCAAAATGTCAGTGCGGACAATGCCCTTGTCAGCATGAGCATTGTGGTGATCTTAGTTTTTGGAACGATCGTTGGACACTCTGAAACAACAGGTTTCCCCCAGCGACGGAGGAGGAGACGGACACAGATGCGGACACGGAGCCTTTCTCACCTCTCCGTCAAATTCCACAAGGCCCGACAGTTATTCACAATTACATCGGTCTTCATTAGGGCAGTGGTTCTCGGGGTCCAGAGCAGTGCAAGGTGGCGCATCAGCTCTCCGTTGTGCATTCATCCTCAGGAAGCAGGGCTGTGTTGAAGCCTGTGCCGGAGGCAGCGGAGGAGGAGGAGGAAGGAGGTATTCCTAGACACCGATGTTACCGACGTCCCTATGCCTTGAAAGAGGTTGGCCCCGGGGCGACTTTGAGGCGGAGGAGGAATATGAAGGAAGATTCAGTTTGCTAGTGCCCCCTCGACCCAGAGGCTTGGGAAATCAAGGCTCCATCACTCAACATGAGTGCCTTGGATGCCCCATTTCCTCCAACAAAAGATCCTCGCATATAAGGCCATAAAAATGACAACAGTTACTTGGGTTGCCACCCTCCTGGATCCCCGGTACAAAACCAAAAATCAGCACTTTCCCTTCCACCCACACCAAATAGAGATTAAAAATGCAGGAAATGGAGACCTTAGCAGATTGAACAACTGGAGACTCTGTTGCGTCTGCTTCACAGTTCCCCAAATGTCACGGTGGAACACATCATCGACGTGACAGCAGAATAGTGCCAAGTAGGCGTAGCGGCAGCAGCAGGCAAGGTGGCAGAAAGCCTAATGGGTGACCACTGCAATCTTTGTTTACCACCTCACCAACTGCATCAATGCAGGGCACACATCCAACACCACACAGAGATATCAGCTTAAGATCATGGCTGCACGACTATCTGCGTCTCAACACCAGGATGTTTTTTTGCATGGTTCCCGGACCCATAGACTTCTGGGTATCCAATGGACAATGGCCCGAATCTGGCTCGTTCACGCCATAGAGGATCTTGTCCTGCCCACAGCCAGCGTCATATCTGAGCGGAACTTCAGCACAGCTGAGGAGTCATTACAGACAACAAGCATCCCGGCTTTCCACAGCTAATCGTGGATCGTGTTGACTTTTCAATCAAGATGAATCAGTCAGGATCTCTGATGATGTAGTGCCACCAATTGCCGAGGATCACCGTTTATTTGCCGGGTCACTTCACATTCCTATTCAAACAGAAATGGTCCCTCTTGAAAACTTTTTTTTTTAAATGATCATTTCTTACTGCAATTTTTATTCTCTTTTCCCAACAGTTCATTTTGATGGGTTTTGCTGTGAGGAGACTATAAAAGACAGCAAGGTTTACAATGACAACACCGTATTCCATTTACTCACTTTATCTAAGAAGTTTTCGCAGTTGTCAATGGTTTTGAGGTCATGTTGCTGAGAGATACAGCAATAAATCATGGGTCCTTTGGAACAGAACTGTGACTTCCTAAAAGTGGCATTTCCTCCTTCACAATTTTTACCAGTGGCTGAGAAGATCATATTTATAATTTTTGGGTCATGTTGCTGTGAGAAACAGCTATAGTTATGGTCCTTTGGAATAGAAAAGTGGCTTCTAAGTGGCAATCTCCCCATCAAACAATTTTTAACAGAAGGCTGAGGAAGTCATTTTTTAATATTTTGGGTCTGCTCCTTTGAAATGCAGCAATACTACAGATCCTATTATAAAAAAATGGTTGTTTCTAAAGCATTTGTTCTTCACAATTGACCAAAGTGGCTCAAGGGTCAAGCATTGAATTTTTGGGGGCATTTTGCTGTGAACATAGCAGCTAAAACTACAGGTCCAAATCTAAAAAATGTGATGTTTCAAACATACAATTTGTACTTCACACAATTGAATACCAAAGTGGCTCAATGGACAAATGCTATGAATTTGGGTCACATTTTGCTGTGAACATGCAGCTATACTACAGGTCCACATTCAAAAAAATGTTGTTTCTAACCAGACATTTTTTTCTGCACAATTTGTCAAGATGGTGGCACAAGGGAGATGGTGCTGTCAGAAACATGAATAGGTAGGACACTGTTTAATGGACACATATTTTGCAAAAATGACTTGTTATTTGCAAGATCTTTAACATAGCTACAATCCCTGTATTGAGACAACCCATTTAAAACAATGAAAAAAAGGAGAAACAAAGACATTGTGGGATTCCATCCTTTTTAAAAATGTGTTTTCAAGAATTAAAGTACTCAAAAAACTTGCATGTACAAAATAGCGTTAAAAAAATTCCTCAGAATTGTACAAGGGAGGTACAGGAAAACTTGACCATAAGTAGGTTATCAGAGAACAAACAAGGAGAATGGAGCACAGACAGAGAACAAAGTACAGAGACCATTTCCTCCAGCGACGTTGAGTAAAATGAGAAAAAGAATGCCAAGATAAGGGACGGCACGCTGGGTGTCACAGGAAGCGTTAACCAAAACCCCCCTGGGTTATATTTCCAAGTGAAGCTCAATTGGTCCACACTCATACGGGAGGGCAAGCGCTACCGCCAGGTAATTACTTGACTGTGTACAGATGAAGGCTGGAGTTACTCACACTCGCTACCCCACGCACCCAACTGCTTCACAGCACGACAGAATTTCGTTGCTCGCGTCATCAGGCTTTTTAAAACCTGCGATGTTAATAGATGACAGGACGCCATCCCTTGGCTATCACCGCACCCACTGTGAAACTCACTCCGGCCCTGGGTCCATGCTGTGGCCCAAGGTACAGGTATAGTCAATGTCAGTTGAAAACTAAAATGGTGGTTGACAGTACTCCTTTTTCCGGCACTTTATAAATGTGGGGAGTCATGCATGTTTTGTGCTCTGCTGTGGCCCATGACAGGTATAAGTCAATGTCCAGTGAAACAAAAGGCTCGGTTGAAAGCTCCTTTTTCCGGCACTTTTTAAATGTGGGGGTCATGCAGTATAGGGGCTCATGCTGTGGCCCAGGACAGGTATAAGTCAATGCCAGTTTCAACTAAAAATGGTGGTTGAAAGACTCCTTTTTCCGGGCACTTTTAAAATGTGGGGGTCATTCAGGTTTGGCTCATGCTGTGGCCCAGGACAGGTAATCAATGTTCCAGTTCCAACTAAAATGGTGGTTTGAAAGACTCCTTTTTCCGACACTTTTTAATGTGGGGGTCATGCCAAGTATGGGGCTCATGCTGTATGGCCCAGGACAGGTATAGTCAAGTGTCCCAGTTTTCCAACTAAATAAGCGCAGTTGGTTTTGAAAGACTCTCTTTTACCGGCAACTTTTTAAATAGTGGGGGTCATTCAGGTTTGGGACCTCATAGCTGTGGCCCAGGACAGCGTATAGTCACTGTCCAGTCAACTAAAATGTTGTTGAAAGATTTCCTTTTTTTCCGGCACTTTTTAACATGTGGGTGTCAATGCAGGTTTGGGGCCTCTTGCTGATGCCCAAGGACAGGTATAGTCAATGTCCAGTTCAACTAAAATGGTGGTTGAGAAGACTCCTTTTTCCGCACTTTTTAAAAATGTTGGGTCATGCAGGTTTGAGGCTCCATGCTGCTTCCAGGACAGGGCAATTCAAAAATGTCCCAGTTAAGTAAGATATGGTTCAATTATACTGCATTCTGGCACTATTAATTTGTGGTGATGCAGGTTTAATGGCAGGCTGGTGGTACAAGACAGGGATAGTAAATTGGTCTGTAGACTTTTTTTTCTGTGACTTTTATAACCTAAAGTGTGTTGCCTAAGAGATGTAGACGTATACCATTTGACTGTTGTGGATTTTAATTTCCAGTCTTCTCCATCCTTGTTTGGGTTGAAATAATGAAAGGTGTTGTTGCTCTCAACCTACGACTTAATGGTAATCTCTCATTATCGATGCTCCACTATCGAAAAACCTTATCGATAGCGTCTCGACTATCGGACTATCGAACGATCACGATAGCCAACGCAATCGCTCAACACTATTGAAATGAGATCGTGGCAAAACCCCTTTAAAGATGGGACTCCTATTAAACCCATATGAATAGACATCTATTGTTATTCCATAAGTATTTATTTGAGAACTCTCTTAAGGGGTTGTCCGGAGGTTTGAATGATAGAGTCCTCCCGGTCTCCCTGAGGAGTTGGTAAATCTCCTGCTGTGGTAGGTTTGCCACCAATCTGGTAAACCACCGGCAGGACGGTTTCTAGGCTGTCCTACGCTGGTGCACAAACAACATCCTTTTTTTTTTTTTTTCCAGCGGTTTTCGTTTTCTAAAAATCTGTGAAAAAAATTGACTTGAAAGAAAAAACCGCTCTCCAAAGATTGGTATAGTAAAAACGACCTGCTGACTCCATAGTGACGTCTTTTCCTGCTCGTTATTGCTGCTGGTGCGAATTATTTTTTTTAATTAAACTGTTGTAAAAAACTTACAGAGCCAGGGCAGAAAATGAACTGTTGGAGTCTATGGCTGTCTCCACTGCACAGAAAACGTCTGTGTTTTTTCAGGCGTTTTTTTTTGTTTTTTTTTTACAATGCTGTGCGTGTTTCCAAAAACACAAACCGTGCCAAAAAAACAGGAGTTTTTTCAGCTGCTTTTGACAGGCAGTGGACAAAAAAATCAGTTTATAGAATGTTTTTAGTATTATTGGTTACTGGTCGTATTTTTTGTGCACTTGCAGTGAAAGCCATTAGCCTTAGAAGACACTCTTGGGAATGCCTATTAGGATATGTTCACATGGCTTATTTGGAAGCTGATTTTTACAGTGCCTAAAACAGCATCAAAACCTCACTTGAAACGCGCTTCTTCAAAAGATTTTTTTGATGAGGTTTTAATGAGATTTTGGACGAGGTTTTCTCCCATACAAATTTAATAGCCAGGGCCAAAAACGTGCCGATAGATGCTCTGAAAACACCTGAGTACCTGGTAAAAAGTAATTGGACATATACACAGACATACACTCACCGGCCACTTTATTAGGTACACCATGCTAGTAACGGTTGACCCCCTTTTGCTTCAGAACAGGCTGAACATGCCTCAATTCATTTCGTGGCATAGATTCAACAAGGTGTTGCAACGATGCCCAATTTGGGTACCACTAAGGCCCAATAGTGCCACGAAAATATCCCCACACACCTTGAACACCACCAGCCTGAACAAGATGATACAAGGCAGGAAGGATTCCATGCTTTCATGTTGATGACGCCAAATCACTGAACCTAACCCTCCGCATGACCGCATGACAGAACACGAGACACATCAGACCATTCAACGATTTATCCAATCACACCTGCCAATTTTCGATTATCTTGGTCCAATGGATCCTCAGTTTTCCTGATTTCCTAGCTGAAAGGAGTGGCCCCGGTGTGTCTTCGCTGCAGTAGCCCAACTGCCTCAAAGTACGCCGAACTGTGCGTTCAGATAATGCTCTTCTGCCTAACCTTGGGGTTTTGTAATGGGTGGCTATTTGAGTCACTGTTGCCTTCTATCAGCTCGAACCAGTCTGACCCATTCTCCTTTGACCTCTGGCAATCCAACGAAGGCAATTTCCGCCCCAGGACTGCCGCTCACAGGACAGGAAGATTTTTTTTTACAGGACCATTCTCTGTAAACCCAAGAGGATGGAAGTCGTGAAAATCCCAGGAGCTCAGCAGTTTCTGAAATACTTCCGACCACCAACAACCAACAACCATGCCACTTCAAACAGGCACTCACATCACCTTTCATTCATTCCCGCATACTGAGCACGGAATGAACCTGCCAGAGATTGACTTGACCATGTCTACATGCCTAAATGCACTGAGTTTGCCGCCATGTGGCTTGGCTGATTAGAAATAAGTGGTTAACGAGCAGATTGGACAAAGGTGTAACCAAATAAAGTGGCCGGTGAGTGTATATGGCTGTAAAATGGCCAAACATAGTCACAAGTTTTAGGCTATATGGCAGATAAACCACTTTATACATCTGAGGACTTTTTACTGGCTGCTGAGAAAGACGCCTTAAGTATTACACAATGCTGAACATTCGAGGTGGTTGTCCTGAATTTTGAAGTAACATTTTGGGTTGTTCCCTCAGAGGTACGGGCTTTACCTGATTAGCTGTTCCTCCACGTTTTTATGAGTAGAGAACTTGAAAATAGACAGTGTGGCCTTTCCTTTGACAGGTTTGTTTCTTATAAAGTCCGTCCTGATTGTTTCTTGGCGAGCTAGCTATTTAATCATTGAAACTTTTTATACACAGCTCAATTTTTGGCCTCTGTATATCTTGCTGTTTCTCCAATGTTTTTTCCCCTCCGTCTCCCGGGAAGGAGCCTTTATTTTTTGGCATTTAGGACTAGGCAGTTTCAGTTTACGCCACATGAAAATTCAATTAATAACTTAAAAGTGGTCCAGTAAATCACATAAGCATCAGAAAGGTCGCTTCTGTGCCCATAAATTAAAAATGAGGCCGGCCAACATTGGGATATAGTGAGCACTGTATATTTATAGAGACGCGTTTAATAATAAATGGCAGCATGCTAGTGCCCAGCATATGCGGTTAGGTATTTATGAGTCGGAATTCATTGGATCCATGGCCTCATAACAGCTATATATGCCATCTGGGCGTCATGTATCCATCTATCGTATAGTGCAGTAACAAAATTCTTGACTACCTCCTCCCCCCAATCCCTTAAAGGGGTTGTTTCACTACACTGATTCATCTCACTTCAGTTCCATGTTTTCTTCTTTTCATTTTGAATCAGGGGCATGATTACTGCCTTCCACTATGCTGTGCAAGTAGAAGCCATGTCTGTAAGCTATAGCGACCAGTGCTGGCGCCTATCATGAGAGATCCACACACAGGATCAGAAGCTATAAAACGAACCTTGATAAGCGCCTGCATCCCAAACAAGAGGGATATCTAGGAATAGGTAGGACACTGCTAATGGACATATTTTGCAAGATCTTTAACATAAAAAGCAACAATCCTTGTAGTGAGACAACCCCTTTAAAACCTTTTTTTTATTATTAAATTAGGCTCATAATTCTGTGCTGATTAAAGGGTTGTTCCAAAACTACTAATGGCTCATCAGCCTTAAAAATGGGAAAGAAAAGCTGGTTCCAGTGATCCCGACTGATGGTGTCACCGTTCAGTCTTCATATCGCCCTGCAGCCTACAGGGTCACGTGAAGACTGAACAGGGATGTCATCGGCCAAGGTCACTGGAATTGGCCACAGCGCTGGTGACCAGAAGTTAGTGGCATTGAAACGCCTCTTTTAACTTTTAGAAGGATAAATAGTAGTTCAGCAAACTTTGACATATCAGGTTTGGATCATTGAGGGTCCAGGTGCTGAGATCACTACCAATTACTGAAACAAAGGGGCCTTAGGGTGTATTTTTGACATGCCTTTTGTGCAGAAAGGCACAGTCGTTAATGATGTACATTTCTGCACCAAAAAATGCTCCGTGTAAAAGCCTTAAAGGGGATGTATCGCTTCCTTACACACTTCTCTTAGCTTCCCAGTTCTGTGAATGCAGGGGCGTTTCTTCCCCTCCCAGCTGGATGACATCATCCCCCCTTCACTGCTGGCCTGAGACTCTCCACCCACCCCCTCCCCTCTGAGTCCACATATCACTGTGTCTCTCCCTATCAGTCTTATTTTAAGAGCTGTATACATACCACAGGCTGCATTCAATCTAATCTGAGCACTGATCTCCTCTCACAGCTGAGATGTATTACAGCTTTCGAAGAACTGCACAGATCTGCGTGTATGCAGGAGATTTCGGCACCGGTACTAAACTCTCAAGTTTTCTCATTGTACAATCTGAGGCAGTCTGTTTCTGCTATGTGTGGAAAAAGAAAATGCTACGGCCCCTAACTCTGAGTCAGAGACACAGCTCCGTGAATCGACCCAGGGGCTGTACAGAATGTAAATGAGCTCTCAGCTAGTGAATTGCAAGGAGGAGGGATTAGACCCACACTGGATATCAGTGTAAATAAAAACACGAGATAAGGGACACTGTGAGAACAAGGCAGCTTTGCTAATGACATCCAATTGCAAAGTTGCTTGTTTTCACTGTCCCCTTATTCTGAAGACCATTTAATGAAATGATAACACCCCTTTAAACTCAGAGGAGAGCTGGACCTTTTAGGAATGGGTAGGCAACATAAATTTATTTGAAGGGTTGGACCATATAGATCATTTGTCACCGATACACAAGATAAATAAGTGTTTGCTTGGGGTCTGACCTGTGGGACAAAAACCTGAACCCGAATCTCCAGTTTGAATGGACTGGCTATTGGGCACATGCGTTGCCCTGCTCTTCAGTCTATGGGATTGTGGAAGAGAAGATGTGGACACCTCGAAACTATCTTTGTTAATCCCAATGAGTTGAATGGAGCAGCAGTCTGCATGTCTGGTCCATTACATGGGGATTGGGACCCCTTTCTGGTGACCGTGCAGGCTCCATTTGTGAGATTCCACGTGATCATACAATAATCACCTATCTTGTAGATGAATGTTGTTAGCGGCCCAGACTCTCTTTAAATGGGTCATTTCTGGGGAGAAAGTAAAGCTGCCAACACTATCAACAGTTGGCTCTAAAAGCAGCGTGGTGCTCATCAGAGGGGAGTCACTGTATGGGGTAACGGACACAGGAAAGCAAAAATCATAATGCTTCAGAGCTGGACTTATTAGGGTTTGTACAGCTGATTATGGCGTCAAAGGGGATGTTCACACAGCGTTTTTTAGATGCGTGTTTGGATCCAAATGGATCCCAACCCGCATCTAACAATGTTCAGTGTGATTTAAATTGCTTTCAATGTAAAACCCGCATCGGCGTTCAGACAATACGTGTTTTACATGTCAATTCTTGATCTGTTTTACGCAGCAGACGCCCTATTTAAAACTATAGGGTACGATTCTGCTGCACAGGAAATGCATCCAAACGCAGCACAGTTTGGATACGTTTTACGCAGCACTCTTCAATCTGTTATTTTGGCTTGAAAAACGCTATGTGAACATACCCAAAGGGTTACCTGCAGAACACCTCACAGTGAATCCCCTCTAACTAGCACCATGTTGCTTTTATTGTATTTGTATGTGTGTAGAGAGGTATATCATGCAGCTTATATATGATATGCTTATTATATGTGTGTGTGTGTGTATAGATAATATAACATAACATGTTTTATACTATATTTTATAACTGCAATATATAGTATAAAGTGTTAGTGTATATATTTTGTACTTTTAGATTTTGGTTTCCTGCCACCTAAAATGTAGGTAACTTGCTGTAACCTTATAAATCTATTTCATAGTTTCATAGTTTGTAAGGCTAAAAAAAGACAAGTCGTCCATCTAGTTCAGCCTGTTGTGCTAAGGTGTTGATCATAGGAAGGCAAAAAACCCCCAATGAGGTAAAGCCAATTTGTCCTTCATTATAGGTAAAATTCCCTTCCAGACTCTCAATTCTTGCAATCAGAAAATCCTGGATCAATGACCCCTCTCCTCAAATCCATGTCCACTATAACATGTTTATATTCATTACGCTCGCAGAAATGAATCCAAACTCTTTTTTGAACTCGGTTTATTGAATTCACCATGACAAGTCCCTACTGGCAGAGAATTCCATAAGTTACACTGCTCTTACAGTAAAGAATCCCTTTTCTATGTTTATATGGAGAAACTTTCGTTCCACAAACCCGTAAAGGATGCCCCCTTTTCTAGATACAGCCCCTGTGTATAAATAAAGTCTTAGGAAAGAGATCTCTATATGACCCTTTGATGTAAAAAACATATTATTATCGTCCCCCCGAATCCTTCTTTTCTCTAAACAAAATAACCCTAATCTTGCAATCTTTCTGGGTAACTGTATTCCACCCATCCTTTTAATTATTTTTGTTGCCATCCTTTGTACCTGTTCAAGCTCTAACAATGTCCTTTCCTGTGGCTCTGGTGCCAAACAGGTACACAATATTCCATGTGTGGTCTAACAAGTGATTGTATAATGGGAGAAATAATGATCTCAACATGTGCAACTATGCCCCTTTAATGCACCACCATGATCCTATTTGCTTTGCTCTCTGCCTGACACTGCTGCTACAATAAGTTACTGCCACCATGATTCCCAAGTCCTTTTCCTTCCATGTCACTTTACGCCAGTGTTTTTCCAATTAACATGTAATCATGGAATGGATTTCTCTCCCCATGTGCATAACCTTGCATTTAACATTGTTTAAACCTCATCTGGCCATTTCCCTGCCCTGCCAGGCCTCCAACTTAACAGATCCCATTGTAATAACAATTATCCTCTATCCGTGTTGCTTACTTTACAGAGCTTAGTATCGTCTGCAAATAGATCGATATTCTACTTTAGTATTCCCTGTTGTAAGATCATTAATGAAATGATTAACAGAGGATAGGCCCCAATACTGACCCATGTGTACCCACCACTAAGTAACAGCGATCCAGTCTAGAATTACCGTTAATTACTACCTTCTGTTTTTCTATCAGTGAGCAGCTTACTTACGCCATTTGCACACGTTTTCCCCCAGTCCAAGCATTCCTCATTTTATTTTGACCCAACCCTTTTAAAAAGGTGGGTGGGGGGCACCAAATCAAATGCTTTAAAAAAATCTAGATATATGACATCCAGTGCTCACCCCGATCCAGTCTATCACTAGACGATCCTCATAGAATCTTGATGGATAGTCTGACAAGGAACCGATCCTTCATGAACCCATGCTGGAACTGCGTTATACATTTATTTTCAGTGAGATACTCTCACAGGAATAAGCATCTCTCTGAGAAACCTCAAACATTTTACCTAAAACAGAGTTTAAGCTTACTGAGCCATATTTCTGGAATCACTTTTTTTTGACCCCTTTTTGAATATTGCACCAACATTCGCTATGTGCGCCAATCCTTTGGGACATACCCCGTTATTTAGACAGTCCATGAATATTAAGAATAGGGGCTATCTATGACATCACTTAACCTCTCTTAGACAAATCCCCATGTTCCAGATGGCATACACCCACTGTCCTAATTTAATCTCCTAAACGGAGCTCGCAACTCTTTCCTGGTTAGACAAGAAAACTTTAAGTTGGAGTTTACCACAATCTCTCCTGTTCAACTGGAAGGACATCCTTCTCGTAATACAGTTGGAGAAAAAAGTTGTTTAAAAACCTAGCTTTTTTCCTCATGCGCCCTCTACTGTCACTCCCTCAGTTTATGTCAAGGGCCAACATTTGTTCCGTTTTAAATCTTTTTACTATTTAATAGTTTTAAACAATATTTTGGGGTTAGTTTTACTTTCTAAGCAATATGTCTTTCCCGTCTCCAGCTTTGCTTCCTTTATCCTTATTTTACACACTTTTTTTTTTTCCTATAGCTTCTTAGTGCCTCTTCACTGCCCTCCTGTTTTAGTAGGTGAAACGCTTTCTTTTTGTTTGTTTGACACATAAAATTTCTTAACTCACTTTCCAGTTTTGTTGTTTTTTTTTTTTCCTGTCCTCCTCTCTAATTTTTGCCCATTGATGGAGAACCCTGACTGAGCAAACGGCGCTTTGTGTGGGATCTCCCTATGTGCTCACCTGCAATGACATCACCTGACGAGAGCAGGTCCTGTCATCACTTGCCAATCCTCTGCTCACCACCCTAAGAACATAAGCCTGGAGGGCAAGAGAGTCAGAGCGGAGCTGCTATTGAACCATTAATACACCTGGTTAAATACAGCTCGGTGCCACTCAGAAGGTGCAAAGGATTTAGGACCACGCTGAGTGTTGTTTTTCCTCTAGAGCGGTCATGAGATCTGTGCGGTCACTGCTTTGCAATTCCAGGAGCTGCTTGAAGTGTGGTCCATTAATAACTAGGCAGAGTTTGACTTCATTCACATGTAGAGAAGGCATGTCTTGCATTTGACGCATCCTCTTCGTTTACTAGGATTACACCTGATCAGGGGCGTAACTAGAGAAGCCTGGGCCCCATAGCGAACTTTTGGATAGGGCCCCCTACCCCCATCCCTCCCCCCCCCCCCCCCCCTTGCTAGCATGCCCACCTCCCAGATTAACGAACATTACCAGGACAAGCTGTAGATAATTGTAGATAATACAAGGGGAGAATCCTCACCATACATAACACCAGCATAAAACGGCTACCAAACAAATCCACTATAACCAAAACCAACAATACTAATAACCCAGTTACAATAGGAACTGATGTATACCGTCCAGAGACATACCACAACGTGACTGAATAATACCCCTACACTATTACTGATCATACACCAAAGTCCAATAGTACCGCCATATAGTGACCATATAGTGGTATAATACCAGTGAATCACAGGCTCGGCAGACTTTATATAACCACCAACAGTGAGCAAATATAGGAAGACAAACCAGTGTACACAAGACCTGCAGACTGTAAATAACCACCATACAGTGACGCTATCGTGGTAGACACCAGTGTACACAGGCACAGCAGACAGTATATTACCCTCCATACAGTGAACATAAAGTGTAGACAACCAGTGTACAACACAGGCTCTGCAGACTGTATATAACCTCCATACCGTGACCAAAATAGTTTTATTGTATATACCAATCTTACAGGTGCATTTCACATAGTTTACTTACATTTAGGGCCTCACAGGTGCGTCTTGTCTGAGGTAGTCGTTCACTTTCCCTTTTCTTCTCTATTCGGGCCAGCCCCTCCTTGATGACTTGTTTCCCATCCACCACTCGCCCCCGTAAATTTACAACAAAAAACACCTAGGACTCCTCATTTTATTTTTTTTTTAATCATTTTCCCAAAAAGATTTTTCCCCCCCCATGTAAAAAACTCCCCATTTTAAAATGGCCCAAAAATTTGGTAAAAATTTCTCCCTGGAAATTATGGGGCACCCCCACCCGGAAAAAAAGGGAACAAAAGGGGCCCCCGGGGCCCGGTGTCCCGGGAAAGCTTGGCACCCCCCGGGCAGTACTAGGGGAGAAAAAGGCAGCTTCACCCCCGGGCCCGGTTTGTTTAAGGGTTTCCCCCATGTAGAAAAAGGGGGGGCCCCCCTTTTGCTTGGGCCCCACCCCTGTATGTAAATAGGGCCCACTGTATTTTTGGGGCCCCCTTTAGGCAGAATACCCCCCCTCCCCGTTTGGCCCCCTGTTGGCAAAATTAGGCCCCCCCCCCCCCTCCCGTAGATTAGGGCCCCCTTGTGGGCCCCGAATAGTCCCCCCCCCCCCCCCTTTAGTTTTGGGCCCCCCTTGTAGGCAGAATAGTCCCCCCCCTCCGTAGTTTGGGGGGGCCCCCCGGGCGAAATTTTTTCCCCCCCCCCACCCCACGTAGATTAGGCTCCCCCTGGAGGAAAATTTGTTCCCCCCAGCATTAGAGCCCTTTGTGGGCATAGTTCCCCCCCTCAAATTATTAGGGCCCCCTGTGGGCCCAAAGTCCCCTTTTTCCCCCCCCCACATTTTAATGGGGTCCCCTGAAAGGAAATAGTCCGCCCGCCCCCAGTAAAAAAGGGCCCCGTGTTGGCATATTCCCCCCCACAGTTAAAAAAGGGCCCCCTGTAGGGATGGGCCCCCCCCCCCCCCCCAGTAATTGTGCCCCCTGTTTTTATTTTTCCCCCCCCCCCTTTTAATTAGTCCCCCCTGTGGGAAAGTTTCCCCCCCCAGTAATAGTGCCCCCTGTAGGTATATTTCCCCACCCCCCCCCCCCCCGTAAATAGCCCCCCTGTGGTATTTTCTCCCCCCCAGTAATATTTCCCCCTGTAGGAAAATTTTTTCCCCCCCCCCCAGAAATATTGCCCCTGTGGGTTATATTTTCCTCCCCCCCCCATTAATAGGGGCCCCCTTGGGTTATATTTCCCCCCCCCTGTAAAAGTCCCCCCTGTAGGAAATTTCCCCCCCCCCCCAGTAAAAGGGCCCCCTTTTGGCAAATTTTCCCCCCCCCCCGTAAAAACTGCCCCCTTTAGGTAAATTTTTCCCCCCCATTAGTCCCCCCTGAAAGGTTAGCCCCCCCATTTAATACTCCCCCCCTGTAGGAATATTTTTCCCCCCCCCCCCAATAATGGGGGGCCCCCTTTTGGTATAGTTTCCCCTCACCAGTAATAGTGCCCCAGTAAAAGGCATGGGCCCCCCCCCAATAATAGGGCCCCCATTAATGGGAAAAGCCCCCCCCAATTTAAATAGGGCCCCCAGAAATTTGGGCATAAAAACCCCCCCCCCAAGTAATAGGGCCCCCCCCCAAGTATTTGGGCCCCCCCCAAGTAATTGGGCCCCCCCCAAGTAATACCCCCCCCCCCCCCAAGTAATAGGGCCCCCCCGCCGAAATTAGGGCCCCCCCCCCAAGTAATAGGGCCCCCCCCCCAAGTAATTGGGCCCCCCCCAAACCCCAAAAAAAAAGGGCCCCCCCAAGAAAATAGGCCCATAGACCCCCCCCCCAAAGAAATAGGGCCCCCCAGAAAAGGCAAAGCCCAACCCCCCCCCCCCAAATTAAAGGGGCCCCCCAGTAATAGGCATGGGACCCCCCCCCCCCCCAAGAAAAAGGGGGCCCCCCAGAAAATAGGCTTTGGGACACCCCCCCCCCAAGTAATAGGGCCCCCAAAAATAGGCAAACCCACCCCCCCCCACGTAATAGGGGCCCCCAGCAATGGGCCCAAGACACCCCCCCCAAGTAAGGGGGCCCCCCAGTAATGGGCAAAGAACCCACCCCCAAGTAATAGGGCCCCCATTTAAATAGGCTTAGCCCCCCCCCAAGTAATGGGCCCCCCCGTAAAAGGCATAGACACCCCCCCCCCAAGAAATTGGGGGCCCCCGGTAATGGATAAACCCCCCCCCCTCCCCCAAAAAATGGGGCCCCCCAGAAAAAGGCATAGACCCCCCCCCCCCAAAGGTGTTACTTACGGGCCGTGCTCCCCGGCTTCCCCGTCTCCTCCCACCCCCAAATTTTCTGGGGCTGTAGGTTTGGGGGTTTGAGGACAGGAAGCTCGGAGGGGGCGCGATGACGTATTTTTCCCCGCCCGCCGCCTGGCAAAGCGTGAAAACGGCAGGGGGCGGGACGCACAGCCCCCCCCTGCCCCGACGTTCACCCCAAATTGTATCCCAAGAGCAGGGAAAGTGCCTTTTCCAATTAAGATCCCCTTTTCCCGGTGCCCAAAGGGGCGGAGCCAGGGGCCGGGGGGCCCCCCCCCCCCCCTTTGGGCCCCCCGCCCGGGCCCCCCGCAGCCCCTGCCCCCCTCCCGTGAACTTTTTGGTTTCACTGCCGGGGGGCCCAAGGGGAAATCCCCGGGGGAAGCAGAGGTGATAGCACTGCCGGGGGGGCCCCCCCAAGCCAGGGGACCCTGCAACTGCAACCCCTTTTAGGGCCCCTTCACCTGATAAAGTGGGGAGGTACATACTGAAAAAGTTAAAACCCTGATAAAAGGGAAAGGATCCACCCTATTCCTGTGGTGGTCAGGTTTTTTTTTTTCCCTTATCACCAAATCCCCCCCCCAAACCCCCCAACCCCCCCCCCCCCCCCCCCTCTTTGAATTTTTCCCTTTGGTTTGTTCTCCCAAAGGAAATCACAGTAGTCACTCAATACAAATTCATTTCCCCGTCTAAAAAAAGCAAATTTGGAATATTTTTAAATAATATGAACCCCCAGTCCCAAATGGTATTGTCTGTTTATAAATTTAAAGTGGTGGGCTCATAGGTGGGATGATTTTTCACACATTTAGGGGGGTTTTCCCCTTTTTAAAAGGGGAAATGTGCCCACAAAAATAAAAACTTTTTATTTAACTCAAAATTTTTATTTTAAAAACCCCAATTTTTTTTTAGGAATTTTTTTGGTTATTTTTTTTTTTTTTTCCCAAAACACTTCAGTATTTTTTTAAAAATTCTTAATTTCCTTATTTTTCACTTTGGCCATTAGGCCAAAAAATTTTTCTGCCCAACTTCCTTTTTCTGTAGAGGGAATTTTCAGTGTCTGTCATTTTTAAAGCACAAAGAGGGTCTAACTAAAAAGGAGACCCCAAATTTGTAAAAGAAAAACACAGAATCCACCAGTAAAAAGAGGAAAATGTCCCAAAGTCCCCCTCTCCCCCCCTTCCCAAAAAAAACTCCCCTTTCCCGTCTATGGGACAGAAAATTTTGTTTTAAAAAACCAATTTTGCAGGGAAGCAGCTTAAAGTTTTTTCTCGCTGCTGTTAGAGCTTTTGAAAAGCAAGAATTCTTCCCCCAAACCCCTTAAAAGGGAACACTAAAAACAGGAAATAAAAACCCCCTAAAGGGGAAAAAAGAATAGGAAATCAGGGGTTTGTTTTAAAAAAGTAAAAAAAAAAAATTGGCGACAGATTCCCTTTAAGACCAAGGCTAAACAGTTTTGTGCATTTTATGGACTTCCTCAGACTGCGGCCTTTTCTGTTCATTGAACCCTGGACAATCTCCTTTTCACATACAATAGCGGGTACTTGACCTACAACCCTGGTGACCACGTGACTGCACTTTTTTTTGTGCTGCAAGTTCTAGAGATCTAGATGGTAAAAATGTATTAAGAGCTTGTAGAACACAAGATAACTCGTTAGAGGGGTCATTAATAGATCCAGGGGGAGTCAACACTGTGCTTGCTCTGCCTGTGTGGGTGACTTCCGGCCTCCTTGTCCTATACGCTTTTTTTCTGCTGATACTGTGACCTCCGGCATGTTGCTGTCACCTCGGCCTCTAGCAGAAAAAATGCTGCCTCTAGCTGTGTGTATTTAAGGCCCTTCCCCTCTTTTCCTATTGTTCACAATTTTCATGAACTGCAGGGGGGAAGAGGGGGTGAGAATAAATGCTCTAATATAGCTTAGGATCTTCTATAAATTCTGAGGTATAGTGGCAGGCGTGTTCATACAAGGTGGCTACGCTGCAAGGTGGATAAATCTACAAGGTATTCCAATACCAGCAAAGGGTGGCTTTTAACATCTCTCATCCACATAATATAGAAATTGATCCTAAATCCAAAGCAGGTCCATTTATGTTACAGATTAATTGCAGATTTTCCCAACTTCCTTCAATTAGATCAAAATCTGCGATAAAAGTGTTATTGTGGAATTTGCTGAGGAATGCCTGTAGATGCACGGCAAAATCCACATTTACAAAGGCCCAAAGTATACAAACTTTGTTTCCCCTGAATGGAGATGTTCAGATGCCCCATATATAATGGTGTCTGACTAGAAGGTCAGCTGAAGGGCAAAGATCCCACTGGTGTTAGGGTTAACCTTGGGATTAATAGTGGGTCCTCCAGCTCCATTGAGAGTCAGCTGCGGTGTACATAAGACACCATAGTGCTCAATCACTTGAATGGGAAATGAGCTGGAATACCAGACCTGGTTTGTCGATAAATTTCACAATGTCTAGTATAACTGTCAGCATCATTTTTGTGATTGGTGTGGGTCCCGGATGATCCAGAAGACGTTCTAAAGGTACTTAAAGGAATTACGTCTCAAAGGACATCGGCCCACATTTACTATTGTGGTTGCTCCAGAAAAGTGTTGTAAAATGTGGCAAAAAGTGGCACAGTGTGTCGCAGGTGCATTTATTATGGGCTTTAGACATTGTGTGCTATTTCTAACACAGGGAGTTTGCGTAGCTGCAAGTGGGCATGTCGTCTTGGGGAGCGAGCATGGTCTTTAGGGACATAATGTGCCTGAATTGGGGTGTAGAAAGTATGCCAAACTTATAGTTTGCGCCAAATATATCACCATTTGAGCCACTATAATAAATCTGGCACATTTTTAGGTTGCCATGTTTATGCTGTTTTGACGGCAATTGTAAATGTACCTCAATCGGAGTATTAAAATAACGCTTCAAATTATAAACACATTTTGTATTTAAACTCGTTTAAAAAAAAAAAGCTAATTAAGAGTTTTAACATTTACATAGTACAGTGCCACAGGGTCTTCCCGAGTGTGCACATCTACTTAAGGGTATGTTCACACGGCGTGTTTACTCCATTTTTACATATGCTTTTAGCTTTATGTTTGGATCCGTATGTCGGACCCCAAACACGCAGCTAACAAATAGCAGTGAACATGAAACGTGCATCGGCATTCTCAGGAGTGATCGCCAAAGTGTGCCTCACTGCGTCTTTCAGATCCGCCCCAAGAATTGACATGTCCTTCTTGATCTGAAAGACTCAGTAGGAGCCCTATTTAAAATGATAGGGCGCGATCCTGCTGCATCCAGCACACATCCAAACACACAGCTGCATGTCGGATACATGTTGGATCCGTTCTACGTACTGTAGAAATTTGGTATGAAAATGGCTCATGGGATAAACCTTTAATCAGTTGACATGTTTTCTTTAAAAGTGTTTTAGCAGTCAGAGCTATGGAACAATGGAAACAGATGTGTCTTCTGTAACATCGATCAGTGGTCGGGTCCAGTCACCCCTCATTTGCTCTCTGGAGCCAGTTCATCAATGAATAATTTCCTAATCGGTTTAACACATTTGATTTTCATCACAGGGATGAATGTTCTTCCACCCACAATCTGTACCTTCTCAATTTGGAACATTTAGTTCATTGCACAGGCTCTCCTGTTCTAATCGTCTGCTTTCATTTCTGCTGCCTCTAAAGGGGATGTTCCCACAGCATTTTACAGTCTGAAAAATGGAGTGAAAAGCGCTGCGTAAAACGTATCCAAAGTGTGCTGCGTGTTTTGGGTGCGTTTTCTGTGCAGCAGGAACGTACCCTATAGCTTTAAATAGGGCGTCTGCTGCGTAAAACGGATCAAGAATTGACATGACCATTCTTTGAATGCATCCGAAAGACGCATCAGCGATCAGCTGTCTGAACCCCTGATACGTGTTTTACATTGAAACTGATGTAAATCACACTGCACGTTGTTAGATGCGTGTTTGGGTCTGTTTTGGCTTCAAAACACGGATCCAAACACGCATCTAAAAACGTTTTGTGAACATCCCCTTAAGGAATATTCACAGAAAACGTTTTGGGCTGTTTTGCTCCGAAAACGGATCCAAAACGCATCTCAAAATGCTCAGGTGTGCTTCCCCTTAAAATCGAAAAGCAAAATTTTTTAAAATCCTTCTAAGTTTTCACATCGTTCACAATTTTTTTGCTTTTTAATTAAAGGGGTTCCGACATTAAGAATGGGTATTTGCATTTTATTCCAGCGTATTTGATAAGGTAATGTAGGGGCAAATATCCCACTGAAAAAGCGTGGTCTCTTTAACCTGTCAGGCAAAATTTTTTTTTATGGTCTTGCAATTCCTGTGCCCCCGGCAGAGTGTTGGGGGGAGGTTTGCACCATTCCCTCACTTTGTTTGCATAAGCATTTTTTATTTTTTTTTTTAAACCTTTTTTCTTTTTCTCCAGTTCAGTGGTAAATGCAAGGTGGGATCTGCAAGGTAATTGACCTCCTGGCCTCTTAAATCACAGGGCTTGAATTGGGAGTCAAACATTGTTCTTGTAAGTGTCATTTTCTCATGGAGACTGGCACTAGGTGTGTATGTTTGCACTTTGAGAGGGAGGAATCTCGGGGAGGAAGGGAACACTGTCCAGAGCTGCTCTGCAGGGAGAGAGTACATAAAGCCTCTTACAACTTATTTATGCTCCCATCTATAATGTATTTAACTTTAGCTATAGTTGCGCTAGAAACAAGGGATACTAGGACATTTATTTTTTCACTCTTGTAATCCTTTTGGCAGGAAAAATGTCCTTCAGTACAGATCTGATCTGGTAGGAATAGTAGGAATTTACAAGTTGTTCCAATCACTCAACTTGGTTTGGAGGATTGTACAGCGGGGACTTGCTACTTTTGGTGCTTCGTTGCCATTTTATGTATTTGTTGCGGCGTCCTACAGGTGACACATGTACAATGCCGCACGCTTAGGCCGAGTTCACACAGTGTGTAGCGGCACATACCTGCGAGTGACGCCATACACCTGCTGTTGAAAGTACGCACTGGGCACAGCAATAGATTTGCTCTGTATTTCTGCAAAAACATCCGCGCTTTTACATAGACTCCTATAGTAAATTTTCTGCCCTGCTCAGTCGTTTTTTGAAACATATTTCAAAAAAACAACCAGCAAATAAAACAAGCAGAAAAAAGACGTTCTGTGGAGACAACAGTATATTTTTACTATAAAAGTCTGTTTGACATCTTTTCAGTTCTTTTTTTTCAGCGTTTTTAGAAAACGAAAAATTCTGGAAAAATTGTTGTTTTTCTGTGCTGTTCAGACATAGTCTAAGTCTAAGACTATGTTTACATGACAGATTTTTTTTTTTCCCCAATGTATGTTTCCGTTGAGGACATGCAAGACGGAGCCTCAGATTTTTGCTGCAGAGGTGCCAGTGGTTGATAAACGGTCAGTGATTGATACACTTCCCTGTATCAGCGTGCATACAGAGATAGCCGTCAATCATTGATAAGACCACCTACTGGACTCCTTAACCCAGAATAGACAGATTTAAATGGATAAGATGCAATTTCTACAGCACAATAGTTCAGCTCCTCCTGCTCTATTACCGCAGATCAGCTGGTTTGTTCAGTGTGTGACAGGGTTCCTTTAAGGGTGCGCTCCCACGACACATGACAAATACCGGCTGGTATTTGTCATGTTTTGCGCCCGTTCCCAAGGCGCAAAACATGGGGGGGGGGGGAAGGGAAGTGGGGTTCACATTGAGAAAACCGGACGGAAGATTGTGCTTCTACAATGTTTTGCGGCCAGACCGCGGGCAGAAAACTCGTACAGTGGAGACTGCTGCATGGGTTTTCCATAGAACCCCACCCGTGCCGTGGGGACATGCGCTAAGGATACTCCTCAAGTTTGAAGGTGAGTGTCAGTCACTTGGTTTCTGAAATCCAGTTGTGATTCTGGGCATTTTACCTAGGTTGGGTAGTAAAGAATTGTAGTTGGTCAAGAAGAAGTTGGAAGAATTACACATTGGGTCTTAGTGAATCTGGAGAGTGATGGTGATTGTCCTATCACTATGCCTGACGGTAATGGTGAACTACTTGGAGCAATCTCTACAAATTGTTCCTCTACTCCAGGCATCCTCAAGCTACGGCCCTCCAGCTGTTGGGGAAACTACAACTCCCATCATGCATTTATATAATCTATAACCGCGGGAATGATAGGAGTTGTAGTTTCCCAACAGCTGGAGGGCCGCAGTTTGAGGATGCCTGCTCTACTCCATTACCTTATGACCACCAAGCCTCTGTGTACACCACTTCCAGATGTTACTTCTGGATAGCCCACCGGCCTAAAAAGCAACGTGGTGGCATTATCTTGCTGTCGAAGAGGCATTCCAGCTTGCTGGTGAGCGCAGTGGGCATCGGTGGGAGCTGGGTAGTTTCCCTCCTGGTGATGCCAGGTTGAGGACATCTGGATCAGACTTCATGCTCTCTGAAGGCCTCTTCTGCTCATTCTCTTCCGCTGATCTCATTTTATCATCTTTCATTGCTATTAATGACATTAGATGCATTTCTTTCCTATTTTTGGAGAGCATTGCTGACACATTGTCTCCTTCACATTCTGTTCACGAAGTTTAGATTGCTGCGGGTTGTCCGTGAGGTTTTTATTCGTCCGCTGATGAATCTAATCTATTTTTACTGCTCTGCGAATAAAAATGACTCCGGCGTTTACAGTACATACATAAAAAAGATTGGCCTGATGGGATCCCTTTTTATTGCGGTGGTAATAAAGGTTATTGTTGGCCACACACGATGCTTGGTGACGTTGTATGGCAGCGGCTTTGTGTCTATTGCTGCTTAACCGTAACCACTCATGGAAGCATTCTCTATTAGGAGGAAGGGATGGATATATTGAGAACTGTTACAAGTGACTTTTTCTGTGTCCTAGTGGTTTGGTGCTATCTTCCGAAAGGTTCATTCTAGCTGCTCGGAGTCTCTGATGTGATGTGTCCTACTGGGATGTACAGCCATGGTCCACCACACTAGAGACTTTATCCAGTAACCAGTAGTTGTACTCTGCGATGGACCAGCCAAGTCCTCATCCAATGGTGATCTTCCTTGCCTTTGGGCAATTCACTTTATTAGCAATTTGTCCTTCAAGTCCTTCTATTACAGGTACAGAATTTGAATAGTAAATACCAAGCCTTCCGTCTATACTGATGCCTCAGGACCTGGAGATCCTTAGGTCGTGTCTACATGGCGTTGGTTTTTGGTTGGATGTTCCAGTGCCTATGGGCCGCAATAGAAAATCTGTTCTATCTCCTGAAGGATTCTAGTATACTTTGTATATGCAGAGGGCTAGCCAAAATCTGACCGCGGTTTGTGGTGCAAACCTGTGCCAAAAACTGCGGCATGGCAGTTGTAAAATATTGCTGTATTTTCGACAGCATTTTACAGTTGCCATATAGACATTTGCCTTTTGGAGCCTTCCCTCACCCGTTCCTCCCTTTTTTTTTTTTTTGTATCCCTCTGTCCCATCTTCTGTGCTTTCAGAGAGTCCAGAGAATATCTGGCTGCACCACTGAATTAGGCAGATGTTGTGGGACTCCAGGCCAAGCTGCATATGGTCTCTTTTTGACCAAATGACATTTTTATGACATTTTCACAGCTGTAACCTCGAATATTGAGTGCAGCCAACCAATATGTAAGGCTTTAAATTATTAAATGTGCTGCAGAATTGCTTGTTTATTAAGGAAGAAAACTGTCACTAGTGCCATTTGTAGCTAGCTACCCTCTTAGTCAATGTCCTTGCCATAGAACAGCTATTGCCAAACTGGAGATGGATGACTCTTCTAAAAGGAAGCTATTATAGGGTTCTTGCCCCTCATCAGGACAGAGTAGTGGGCTGTTAGACTAATTGTAAGGCTGCGTCCCCACGGCAAGGGACAAATACCGGTTGGTTTATCCGACCGGTATTTGTCCGGAATGTGTGCCGTGCACACGGCCGCGGGGGGACGGCTTCGCGGAGAAAAGCCCTCCCCCTTCACATTGGCTTGCACAGTTTCCGTCCGAAAACTGGATGAAAGATTGTGCAAGCACAATGTGTGCGGGCGGAAAACCCATGCGGTGGGGACTGCTGCACGGGTTTTCCATAGCGCCCCATTGTACAAATTTTTGGCCGTTTTTTCAGACGGTCTGCAAAACCGCAAACCGCCTGAAAAACCGGCCGAAAACCCGTGCAGTGGGGACATGCCCTAATAGTTTTTCACCTGCCCGAAGAGTACTGGTTCTCATAGAGGACACTGGAGAGTTTTTTTTGTTTTTTTTTTCCCCCTCTTCTGAAGATGTGCTAAGTTGAATAATTTTTCTATGGGGTACTGTCTGTGAGACGCCATAAACCCCCGGATCTCCTTTCCCAGTACTGTAAAAGCTGGGAAATGGCCCTAGATATTGAAACATAAATTCAAAGGGCACCTTTAGCCCAGCAGAGATGTCCTTTTGGCCTCTTATGGGCATGTACATGACATGTGTATTGCATAGTAGACTATGCTTACCTATAAAAAAGTATGCAGTAAGAGAAGAAAAAGAAAAATTAGACTGAAGTGTATACATTCTGTGGCTTTTTTTGTTCTATTGGGTCTTGATGATGTATCCTACTGGTTCCCTTTACATTTACTGCTTCGCTGCGTTGGAGGTGTATCACATTGAGGGATTTTCGTTCGTGCACACCAGGCATCCTCAAACTGCGGCCCTCCAGCTGTTAGGAAACTACAACTCCCATCATGCATTTATATACTCTATAACAGTGGGAATGATGGGAGTTGTAGTCTCCTAACAGCTGGAGGGCCGCAGTTTGAGGATGCCTGGTGTACACGGTAAATGCCCCCTGACATGATCCCTATTGGTGCTTCTGATTTAGGCATTGTCCTATGTTCTCACATATCCACCAAGGCCTCGTTCACACGGCTTATTTGGGCACGGATTGGCGCCATACTCCGCGCCGGATTTGCGCTTCAGTACGGCGCCAATCCGTCGGAGTCATTACGGTAATCCACTGCTCTCATAGAGAACAGTGGATTCCGTCGCTCCTCCCCGCTCGGCGAATCCGCCGCGGTGGGAGAAAGTGACATGCACATTATCCAGGCGCAATACGCGCCGTGGATAATGCAAGTCTATGGGGCCGGGGAGCGGCGCCCCCGCCGCGCTCCGGCCCCGCCCCCGTCCCGCCCCTTATTCCCGACGGATTTGTGAGCCGTATTGAGCTCACAAATCCGCCGTGAATAAGCCGTGTGAACACGGCCTAACACTTTTCAAAAGCCACTCGGCCTATGCAGTTTCTTGCACTAATTTAAATAAAATAAAAAGCACTCCTGATGAACTTGGCGACTACTCCATACTTATAGAAGGGTTAGGACATACAGAGAGGTCTTTGATACCTTGCCATACAAAGTGGTCCTCTTTGCATCCATTGTTTAAGGAACCGAACTATGAAGACATTCATGCGACTCCGACATCTCTCTAGAAGGGCCTTACAAAACCTACTTGGAATTCTACATTTTTCACATGTACATATTTTCTGTAAAAAGACCTGATATCGGAAGAAGATACCAATACCTAAAATGTTATACACAATCCAACACACAGGTTGTAAAGTGCCTACCACTCCCGCTTTGTAGACCATCTTGGCATGTTTGTCTTGTGGGGTGCTCAGCACTGGCTGTGGATTTCCAGCTGTTGCAATCTTGAATGCTTAAAGGGAATGAGTCATCAAAAATGAATTATTGTTTAACTCACGTTTTTATGTTACACATTTTTTAAGAAATTTTTGTTATATTTTTAATTTTCCATATCACTTTAAATATTGTTTAATAATTCTTAAGTCCTGCAATTTTCACTTTGGCCACTAAGCCTAATAACAGTCTGAAGCTTCCTGTCCTATAGATAAAGATTCTCAGTTGTCTGCTCATTATTAACACAAGCAGGGTCAAAGTGAAAGGAAACACCAGTGTGAATAGATAGCACAGGATCCACCAGTCACAAGAGCAGATAGTCACAGCTCTCACCCCCCTCCTCCCTGCAGAGTGATTTCTTCCTAGGTCACACAGCATGACTAGAAAACTGTCCTATTGAAGTCTATGGGACAGAAACAGTCTTATGGTTCTTATGTGCATGAAGCTACTGTAAAGTATCTCTCTGACTGCTGTTAAAGCTGTGCAAACAAGGCCTAGTGGCCAAAGTGAGAACTGCAGGACTTAAGAATTATTAAAAAATATTGAAAGTGATATGAAAAATGTAAAATAAATCTAACCAAAAATTCTTAAAAAATGTGTAACATAAAAACGTGAGTTAAACAATAATTCATTTTTGATGACGCATTCCCTTTAAGGAAAAAGATGTCGGTACTCCATCCTTAGAAAGGGTAGCAAACCTTTATTGTGGAGCATTAACATCCATGAAAAATAGATGCACGCTTCTCTTTACCAATACCTAATTCCCAATGGGGTATACAGCCCCCTCCAAATTTTAAATGTGACTTCCCATTTACTTTGCCCACATTGCTTCATCTCCACCAATGATCCTATAAGTGGACGGGTCACTGCGACTTACAAGATTATCGCTCGTTTTCAGCTGCATCAGTTTTCTATTGATCAAGTAGACTTCAGATTTTCTGTTCATTTCAAATGAGAATTACATTTATAAATGGAGATTTATTTTGAGATGCAAGAATCTGTTGAGTGTTCGATGTTGCAAGAAAAATGTCTGTTGAAGACATTTGGATTCAAAGAAAAGTATTGTCGAATATCATATCTGCTATTGGGGAGGTTGGATCTTACACAGTCTTTGGTGTCATTGGCTCCTTCCGGGTCTGTGCGGGACCGACTCTGACTCCCAAATATATATAATTAGTTGGTCCAGTTAGTTCGATGCAAAGAGCAAGAGGAATTGGGTCCGGCCAGTGCGACTGCTCCCATATCTTCAGTGTTATCACATGAGGAGTGTAATTGATGTCATGGAGCAGGCAATGTGCTGCCCCAGGGGAAAAGATTCCGCTCTCATGGCAAACAGATTTCAGCTAAATTTTTCACCTGTTTTCAAAAGTAGAAGAGTTCAACCATTCATCAAAACTGGCTGAGGCAATTCCTTTATACCCTGACATTGTTAGTGATGTTGCCCCTGTGGTCACCGCTTTGCCCCCAACCCAAGTTAGTATAGAGAGGCCGTTCTCTAGCCTGGAAATACTGAGATCAGATGTGAGGTCATGTATGCAGGATCTGATGGAGGCAACACTATTTCTCAGAACAAATTCAGAGACTCCACAAATGTTCCTGCAGTGTTTTGCATATTTACAATTTTTTGTGTGTTCTAAAGTCCTATACAATAAATACATTTTACACTGTCAAGCAAAATGGTAACAATGTTTTGAACTTGTGACTTTCAGGCTTCTTATCTCTTCATCCACTAGAGCTTTGTACATGAGGCTACTGTTATTTTATATACAGTCATCTTACATCTTATACATAAATTTGACTTGCAAGTATTTAGCATCTGCTTAGTTCTGCAGATTATTTCCTGTAACTGCATTGTTACTGTTTTGCTCCTAAAAATCAAAATGTTAATTTTTATTATTTTGTTAGTATTTGGGAAATCCACCTTTTGGTTTTCAATACTGCCTGAATCCTTCTGGGCTCTGGATCAGATTCAAGCATATCTTGACCACAATCTTATCCCAGGTCTCTTCTACACATCCCCAATGTTGGTGCAGACTGAACTTGGATACAAATACAGCTTTTTCTGCAACTCTACCCACAAGTGTTCAAAAGATCAAAACATTGTTACTCTTTTGCTTGTCAGTGTCTGTTCTACCTAAATGGCTTGATTATTGTATCATAAGGGGATAAACAGCCTGATGGGACCAATTTACTACAGTAAAGTTATCACTTAAACATGCGCCGTGTATGCGGGAGTCAGGAGTCGGGGCTTTGGCTTTCTGACTCCACAGCCCTGCTGTGTGGGCCCAGTATTCATGGTTTTTTTATTGCAAAAAAAAGTCTCCAAAGTTTTTTTTTAGTTTGAATCAATGAAGAAAAACCCCAATGCATTAGGCCAATTCCTCAGGAAAAATTCCCCTACCCATCTGGCACAGAAATCCCTATCATGACCCTCTCCTGAATCCTGTCACTAAAAACTTGTCCATATTATTACGCTCCAGAAATGCATCCAAACCCTTTTTGAACTCGGTTATTGAATTCACCATGAATTGTGGGTTTGTTTTTTGCAAAAAATTACAAAGATTTTTTTTTTTTTAATCAACTGAAAACAACCTAATACATTAGGCATCACTAACAAATGGCCCCAACCAGCTGTCCAGCCCTAATGTTGGATGTCATTTTGGCATTCCTATCCTGACTTTTCAAATCTTGTTGACTATAATACATGTACTGTGATTAATCTAAAGTAGGAAGAGCAGCTCTGAAGGACAAACTGCAGCTGTAACATACTGTCAGATACTACATAAATTAAAAAGTTACTAAAGATTTTGAGGGCGTGACCTGCCAGTTGTAATAATCCAAGGTTTCCTTCATGCATCTCCTTTAGGTTGTCATTTGACAGGATTATTTCCTAGTTTGCTGATCTCCGATGGTGATGTAATTCAGAATGCAGCCTCCTTTTTACTTTGATCCACTGGGTATTTCTTTTTATGATGTAGGAGCAGCCCAATCGCTTCCCAAGCCTCCCACTGGGAGAAACAAAAGTCAACTTATTTGGCTATAACACTGGATTCTTTGTTATCCAAGGTGATAAACCATGACTAGAGTTCTGTGGCAGCCGCTTATCTCCAACCCCTTATTAAAGCAACATGTCCACTCTGCCGACCGCTCATGCTTTTATGGGGGAGCAGATAATGCCCAAAATGTAAAATATACAATGTTCACGAAATTCTTGAAATACCTAAGTGAAATTGTAAAGGGAGAGGGGTGCGTTTTCTTCCCTATTAGGCGGTTAATGAGCCTGTTATAAGAAGTTCTGGTCCGCTGACTGTTTCTACACATAACGTTATCTTAGGAATTTTGTGTTTGCGATTGAAGATGTTGGATGATAGCTTTCAAAGTTTGACTTCCAGATTTAAAAAAAAATGTATTTTTTTTTTAAAGTTGATTTGTTCGTCGGGAAATTCCAGGATGTATAGTAATCTATAGATGTCGCATCTCCATAGATAATGGACTGTTGTGTTATGTGCATGAACTGAAACAACTGGATAGTGACACCGTAGATGGATAGGGGTTCATTTATTTTTAACTTTTTTTTTTTTTTTTTTTTTTAAATCCCTATAACCTGCACCACTTCTGCCCTTGGACTGCATTTGATATTGCAGTTAAAGCCTCAGAACATTTCATATCCGTTCTGTCAGAAGCGTGACGAAAAAAAATCGAGCTGTTAGCATCCAATGACGGCCGCCACGGACTTGTTATGCTCCTAATCACCTGTTTTCTTTGAGGAGTTTGATCAGCCTCACACACCGTTAAAATACTGATCAGTGTTAAATGCCTCCATGACAGTCTGTGCAATAAGCCCATGGACAGTCCCGGAGGTGGTCACCACTGCCCTGTTTTCAACCGGGTATAAACGTGGGCGCTCTACTCATCTAGATCTGAACAGTGGTGTCCACCCGCCATGGCTGTATACAGGCTTCTTGCATGCAAGGGATTCGCTACTACTCACTTTTTAGCATTGCGGAAATCTGGCCACTCTCCCCAATGAGCAGTGTGGACCACCCAGTTGACAGTCTAGCGGCTGATTATTATGTGGATTTTATGCAGTATGATAGTACAGTGGGGATAATAAGTATTTGAAATACTGGCGATTTTGCAAGTTTTCCCACCTATAAGGAATGTAGAAGTCTGTAATTATCGTAGTTACACTTCAACTGTGAGAGACAGAATCTAAAAAAAAAAAAAATCCATAAAATCACATTGTGCAATTTTTAAATAGTTAATTTGAGTTTCTGAACATGTCCCTGAGGCTGATAGTCCCCGGGCATTGTTGCTTGCGATGGCTCTGGCAAGAGGATTGTACTAGACGAAAATACATTATAATACAGTATATGTTCTACAAGCCAATTATTGTTGCAACCGTCCTGAAGATGTGAATCAAAGCAATCACTGACCAGTGTAAAGAGTCCTTTAAGAGGTATTCCCACCTTTGGGCATTCATGACATATCCACATAAAGGTCTGGTAGATGCAGTCCGATCTCGGGACCTCTATTGATGTGGACAAGAGGGGTCCCCCATTAGACTGGTAAGATGACTACAGGCTGGAAGGTGGATGGCGGTGTCCCATGCAGGGGTGGGGCCCTTCTTTTTTATTGGGGGGGGGATTTAAGGGAAAAACAGACACCCATGTTTTTCGGGGCTAAGTTCTTAAAGGGAATGTGTAAATAAATTTAGATTTTATTTTTTTAACTCCCTTTTTTTATGATAAAACTTTTTTTTTTTAAAAAATTTTTTTTGGGTTAAATTTTTTTTAATTTTTCCAAAACACTTTCAAAAATTTTTTAATAATTAAGCCTGCATTTTCACCTCGCCCACTAACCCTTTAATAATAGCCCTAACATTTGCTGTTCGGGAAACAGAAAGATTCTCAGAATTTGAAAAGTGTGCGGGGAATAGTTGGCGCTATATAAATAAAGATTTTTTATTAAAAATTAATCCCCCGTATATACTCGAGTATAAGCCGACCCGGGTTAAAACCCCGGGGAAAACCTATTTTTCCCCCAAAAAAAACGGGAAAACTTATTGACTCGATTTATAAGCCTAGGGTAAAAAATGCAGCGGCTACTGGTAAATTTTAAAAATAAAAATGGGTAAACCCAAAAAAAAATTACATAGGCCCGTTTTAAAAGTCCCCCATAGGGGAATTATAAAGGGGGATTTTATGGCCCAAAAATGAGGTATAGGCAGGTATATGGCCCCATAGGCCCTGTAATAGGCAGTTATTTTCCCCCATAAGCAGATTTAGGGAGGGTTTTTTGGGCCCCCCGCAGGGAATAGGCAGCTATATGGCCCCCCTAGGCAGGTATAAGGGGAAAGGGTGTAGGCAGGGATTGGGCCCGCCGTAGGCAGGTAAAAGGGCCGGGTTTAAGGGCCGGTATAGGGGCCCGGCTGTGGCAGGTAAGGGTCGGCTGGGAGGGAGGTATAGGGCCGGCTGTAAAGGGAGGTATAGGCCGGCTGTAGGGCAGGTATAAAGGGGAGGCTGTTGGGCATTTTAGGGGAGGGGGTAGGGGAGGTAAGGGCAGGCTGTAAAGGGGCCCGGAAAAGGGGCAGGGGGTTTAGGGCCGTAAAAGGAGGCTGGGAGGGCCCGGGATAGGGCAGGGTGTAAAGGCCGGTTTGGGGGGGCAGGTATAGGGGGGCCGGTGGAGGGCAGGTTATTTTTTTTTTTTGGGGCCCTGTAGGGGAGGTATGGGCCGGCTGTAGGGGGAGGGATAGGGCCGGTTTTAGGGCAGGTTTTAGGCAGTTTAAAAAAATTCCCAAAAAAAATCACTTACCCCGGCTCCCGCTGCTTTTCCCTGTCCCCTCGCTGCCCGGCCCCCCGCGCGATTCCTGCAAACTTTCCTTTGGCACAGGCGGGTGCGTTTATCAGGGCCCTGCACCAAACGTGGGTGACACAGCTGCCTTTTCCGGAAACTGCGGGCCCCCGAGATGCCCGGGAGTCCACTTCGGAGCAGGGACGCTCGCTCTGTCTCCGCAGGGTATCCCTTCACCTATATGCCTCCGGAGGAGTCGCAGTGGGTTAAAGGGAATCGCGGAAATCCCCGGGGCCACGCAGCGCCTGGACACGTGGCTCCCCTCGGCTGTCATTTTATATGCCTCCCTGGGGGACCCGCATATACGAACGTCCCGGGGCGGCGCCCGGGCCATCGCCGCCCGACGCGACAGTGACTCGAGTATAAGCAAGGTACAGTTTTTCGCTGCATTTTTGGGCTGAAAAACTCGGCTTATACTCGAGTATATACGGTAGTTGTCTGCTCATTATCAGCACAAAGAGGGTCAAACTGAAAGGAGACACCAGGATGAATAGATAACACAGGATCCACCAGTCACAAAAGGAGGTAGTCACAGTTCACCGTTTCACTTCCCTGAATACTGATTTCTTCCCAGGTCACAGAGCATGACTAGAAAACTCCTATATAAGTGAATGGGACTGAGTCAGTAAGTCTCCTATGTGCATGAAGCTACTGTAAAGCATCTCTGACTGCTGTTAAAGCAGTGCAAACCAGGCCTAGTGGCCAAAGTGAAAACTGCAGGACTTAAGAATTAAATATTAAATATTGAAAGTGATACGAAAAATAAAAAAAAAACCAAAAATTCCTAAAAAATGTGTTTAACATAAAAATGGGACTTAACAATGATTCATTTTTTGATGACCCATTCACATTAACTGCCATAGCATTGCATGACCACCTACATAAGGGTAGGATGAGGGTCCCCTTTCTCTTCACGAGGTAGGACCAACATCAGTTGGCGTTCAGACTGTCCCTGGCGTTCAGACTGTCCCTATAATTTAGAGACTTGTTGTATCAATAGGATTCCATTCACACAGTGACCATCTCTTCCAGGTAAGGGCGCTGACGCCGCAGTTAAGTGCCTCGTTTAATGTGCTGCTGAGCATTTTGTGAGGTATGTGAGTGGTCTTTGAACATAAGCCGGATGAATCCGTATTCCTGTTGTGCTGTGGCGACGTCGGGGTCACACATCTCTGTTCTCTTCTGTCTGCTTACAAAAACAGCTGTGTCCACAGAGCTCCTCTTTCATTTTCTATTGGGCTTTCTCAGGGGTTAGCAGTGGATAGTGATAGATCACTATTTACTACCTATTCGTTAAGGAAGTTCAGGCTTTAATTACCGCACTGTTTGATTTGTCAACAATGAGTATAATTAGTGCCAGGGGCCTTCTGTTTGTGGTCCTAAGAGAATTATTTCTTCAAGACCTGCTAAAAGATCATTGTCGATGCATTAAACTTCAAAGTCTACATGTTTCAAATTCATTCCTGCTCATTTGTTTGGCTGTTGTATTTTTTTTTTTGTACTATGTACTTTGGCAATTATCTTAATATTTGTATATCTTGTTGAATGAATGTATATATTACATACCCAAACACGTTACTTCAGCGTGCCTTGGTAAAACGAGCCAGGGCTGTGCTTACGTGGTCCTCTGTCGACCCTACCATCAAACGTGGCACCAAGACTATGCTCGCGTGCCCTCCTTGCTTGATCGGTTACAGGCCCCAGTGTAGTTTAATGTGGCACCATTGGGATCTGTTATGAATGAGGGCCACGTTGCATCCGCAAAACTACACTTACCGTCATCTCTTCGTTACCGTATTTGTAAATGTATGGATACCTGTCACTCCCATTTTACTTTAGAAACCAACCTTAAAGGGGTTTTGCCACGATGTAATCTTGACGTGAGATCCTCCAAAATGGGTATTTAATCACTTTTCTAAATATGTCATTAAAAAAAGTGAAGCCTGTGACCGCTAAAGGCTTAATTAGAAGCCCTTAGTTTCCTGAAAGTTTACATTGGACACGATCTGGCTGGGCTTTCGTGTTTGCACTTCTTATCTGATGACGGGGAACATGAAGGAGCTTGCTAGGGACTGTGGAGAAAGATCCTGTTTCTTTTGCCTAGAAAATCCACTGGTTGTAATGTAACGTAATTATACAATGTGTGCACAATTGGACAAGTGAGGATTTTGACCATACCATCTTTTTTATGCATATTTTCCAACTCCAAGCTCTATAAACTTAAAAGCTTATTGAATTGAAGCATATCGGGTGAGGTATATTATTAAGGTGGGATTTATCTGACTCTAAAAAGTTAAAAATGGTGTCTTGAAATTGCTAAGATATTGGGTGTGATAACAGAGCCCTCATATGTTTTGTTGCTAATGGTCAACAGGATCATAAGAAACTGGTACGTTTGATTTGTCTTAAATTTTTCTCAGCAAAAGATTTGAGACAAATGAAACGTGAAGTGACCAGGAGCCTGTTATCCTCTAGTGCTGTCATATGCCAGAACTGAACCTTCCTGGAGCACCCAAAAGTGCAAGGTGTTCAGTGCTCAGAGACCTGGTCAAGTAAGGAAAAAACCCGACCAACACCAAAGACACAGATGGTCTCTGTGCTTGGAGACCTGACCAAGGTAGGGAAGGCTGAACCCCAACCACCATTAAACAAGACACACAAATTGAATCATCAAGACTGGACCAAGAATTATCTTGAAGGCATATATCTTATGGACTGATGAAATAAGTGGCCCTTGGTGGACCAGATGGATGGGGCTGTGGCTGGAACGGTAATGGGCACCAACCTTCATTTCAACTTAACGACAACACGGTGCCGATGGGGGAACTGCTATGGGCGGTTAAGTATGCACTAGTTGGACCTTTTCAGGTTGAAGACTAGTTGCCCAATAATTATGCACATGTAGAGATCCTCCTAAGAAAGGCAAAACCTCAATTTTTAACTTTCTTAAATATTCAGGTTTGAGGTTTATTAACATTTTTTTGACAGCATGGTGGTTGTTCAGTAATAAGAATTAATACTCAAAAAATACAAATTGCCCGATAAAGACACTGTATATAAAATTGAAAGCTTGACAGCCACTTGCCCATTCTGATCCAGTTCTGACCTTTCCCTTGTTCCCCATCAGTCGGTTGGGCTCCAGATATGTTGAAACATGACCTCTGATGCCATGCCATCCCTGAACCTACAGATTATCCTGTTGATTATTATTATTTTTGGTTATTTGTTGCAAAATCTGCTGCACTAGAGTTTTGGAAGATTTGGAAAATTCACAATAAAGTGGTCCAAGGTCTGCAACAGACCTGTGGATTTCTGCTGCAGGTTTGTAGTATTAATGTTTCAGAAGTTTGCCCCATTCATCGGGGTTAATCCTCATGTGGAGTCCATATGAAAGAGTCACATTCTCTTCCCACAATCGGGATTTTAAATCCAAATCAGAAAAATATCTGTGCAGGATGCACTATGGTGCGGATTCCTACTAAAGTCAGTAGCCGGTAAAATTCACGGTATTCGTCACTTGTGAATTCACCCTTTATAGGGTTGGTTGCTCTTGTCATATCTCCAGAAATATTGGTGTAGTCTAGCTGGTCATACACCTTGGATCAGCAGATTTAGCTGACTTACAGGGGTGTTCCGAGCATAGACTTTGATGGCATACCAATAGGATGTGCCATCAAAGTCTGATAGGTTCAAGTCCCACCTTTGGGATCTGCACATAAATCGGGAATGGGCCTCTGAAAGTTTCGGCTTAGAATGGAGAGACCATGACACTTGCACACAACTCTCCGTGAGTGATGCGTCTGGCTGTTTTCAGAACGCTTATCGAATGGAAAGACCATTGCACTTGCGCCGATCCCTCCCTTTTGTTGTGAGTCCACACACTTCGAGTGGCAATTTCTGATATAGGCTTGGGTTCCAGGGGCGAGCGCCGCCCCTATCAGACTTTGGTGGCATATTCTGTCAATGCTATAAAAGTCTATGGTGGGAACACCCCTTTTAGTGATTGCCATGCCTCCTGGCTTTATTTGCTATTTTCCCATTATTATAAAGATGCGTTTCTGCCAAGAATGTATGTTTATGGAGGGGTTGGAAGAAATTGCCTTTAGTCATCCATTACTTCATGGTTTCATAGTTAGTACGGTTGAAAAAAAGACATACGTCCATCAAGTTCAACCAAGGGTTTGGAAAAATGTGGATAAGGAATGGAGATAAGAAGTTCTTTAAGCTTAGTTTCCCCTATTGATGAAGACTTTTGTTTTTTGGGATCCAATCTGCCCTAAGGAAGATTTCATTCCTGATCCCAAAGTTACCATCAAACTAGGTCTGGATATTGTATACGGCTACATATGTATGAATGCTATTTAGCAGTAAGTAGTTATTTAAGCCCTATTGAAACCCTCAACTTTTCTTGCTGTGACCAGCTCCTCACACAGGCTATTCGACAGATTCAGGGCGCATCCCCACGGCATAGGACAAATACTGTCCGGTTAACCTGACCGGTATTTGTCCTGTTTTGCGCCCGTCCCCACGGCCGCGGGCGGGGGGGGGGGGCAGCTTTTCTCTGCGAAGAGCGGAGAAAAGCCGTCCCCCTTCACATTGAGAAGCACAGATTCTGTCCGAAAACTGGACGGAAGATTGTGCTTCTACAATGTTTTACCGCCGGCGGCAAAACCGCCTGACGGAAAACCCGTGCAGTGGGGACTGCTGCACGGGTTTTTTTCATAGAGCACAATTGTGCTACTTTTCGGCCGATTTTTCAGGCGGTCTGAAAATCCGCAAACCGGCTGAAAACCCGTGCCGTGTGGACATGCCCTCACAGTTCTCATGGTAATGAAGGCTTTTCTCTTTTGGAGATTTTTTTTCCTCAGGATGAAGGGAATGTCCTTTTGTCTTGAGGGGCCTTACATGAAATAGCTTTTCCCCATACTTTTTGAAGGGGACCTTTTTATTTACTTAATAAAACCTTAAAAACCCTTTCCTCCCCGGGACATTTTTTCCCTCAAGACTAATTTAATTCTTTTAATTTCTCCTAAAAAGTAAGATGCTCCATCCCCAATTAGTTTTGATTGCTCTCTTTGCATTTCCCTAGCACCATACTACCTTTCAAAAAAACGGGTATTCCATGTGCATGACCCATTTTGGGTTTGGACTGCTTGACTCTTATCTGTTGCCCCTTTCCATGTAAATACTGAGTTTAGAACTTATAACCACTTTTTTTTTTCTTTTTTGTAAGTGTCCCATCTAACTTCCCCCAAATCAGGGTAACAATATGGTTATTTCTGTGTTTTAGTAAATGCTTGTGTTCTCTGTGAAATAACCATTCTGGAGCATTTTTCTTCAAATCTCTTTTGTGTGGTTCTTGTTATTCCTCCTAGTAACTCATTACCAATCTGTCAAATGTGGCTTTAGTTTGGGGGGGGCCCTCCCCTCCCCGTCGGGACATTTGTCCAATAAAGTGCTCCCCGAGTCTGTGGGGGGGGGAAACCACCCCGCCCCAATGATCACCCCCTCTTTCTTTGATTCAGAAATTTACTTTTTCCAAAAAGGGAAAATACCCGGGGAGGAACGCCAACAAGATATAAGAGCTATAGCCCCCAAAATTGAAAATTTCAAAGGGAAAAATTTTAAAACCCTTTGGGAAAGTCCCCCCCGGGAACTTTAATTTAAGGGGAAAGGCAACGCATCTTCCCATTTGGGCATGGAAATAGGCGGTTCATGTGGTTGAGACTTGCTTTTTCCCTTCTAGGGTGGGAAAATGTTAATTTTGGGAATTTAAACTTGTTTTTTTCTTTTTGGGGACCCGGGGGTTTTGTAAAGAAAATTTGGCTAAAAACTGTTAGCTCTCCCCCCCCCGCAATTTTGACCCCCCGGGGCACCCAGTGTCTGTGTTGCTTTCCCCTCTCTTAGTCACCGGTAGGGTTCTGTGTTTCGCACACGTGTATATTCTGCATTTATGGCCGTGATAAATAGTTTGTGTTTTTAATTTTAATTTGGTCACCTTGATGTCTAGGGGAATTTGGGTGTAAAAAAACCTTTTAATAATTTTTTAAAGGTCCAGTAGCTGCAGGTGTGATTAGCTTGGCTTTGTTTAATGGGCCGCTAACAATCTCCTAATTTTATGCTTTCTCCAATCCTGCCTCATTTATGGGGATGTTCACACAGTTTAAAAGGAACCTTGTCAGTTTCCCATCCCTCCCGGGAATTTAACAGGGGGCAGCTTTAAAATTCTGCAATTGTAAAGGATAAAAAAAAAAATGTGAGGCCCCCTAACCCGTCCCCAATTTTGATAAAAACCCCGGGGGTTGCCCTTCCCCCCCAACAAACAAGGGACCTCCGTTTCCAAGGGGAACTTCCTCTAAAATTTTTTATCTCACTTGGGGCGACAAGTATGATTTATGGTGCTTAGACGCCATTTTTTTTTATGCGCATATTAAAGAGAATCTGTCACATAGGTTGTGCCCCCCTTTGCGGGGACAGCACAAATCTAGGACAACCTGCGGGTTTCGGGCTTGTGCCCCTTAACTTTTTAAGTGAAGCATTTTTCTGCAAGATAGGGGTATTACTCTTTTATTTTTTGGGCCAGGGAGTTGTTTTTTTTTTGTTTTTTTTTTTTTTCACCCCCCACCCCACCGGGAGGCTAGCCCCCACCCACCTCAACTGAAAACCTATTATTTTTGAATGGGGAAAACATGAGAAAACTTGGGGGGGTTTTTTGGGGGGGGGGGGGGGGCTAACACCTCCCCTTATAAGTTTTGAGTTTAAAATGCTTTTAAAAACCTTAGGGGGCATTTTTACAAAATAAGGGACACCAGGCGGGGAAACAGCAGGTCGGGACACCTACCTTGTGCTGCCCCCTCACCGGGGGGGCAAAAATTGTGACCGGGTTCCCTTTAAGGAAATGTTCAAAAAGGTTTTTATTGCCCCTGTAATTGCGGAAAGGGATTTGGGCCCCGCAATTACCCTCGCCCAGCTGCCCGGGAAAAAAATTTGAAAATGCCATTTCTCCCCGCTTCGTGGATTCGCCGAGGGGGAAAAGGAGAAAAGTAACCCCATAGTTTCTCTATGAAAACTTGGTTTACCGTAATGACATGGATGATTTAAAGCCCAAATTGGAGCGCAAAAACGGGTAAAGGGAAGTGAAACCCCAGTCCAAAAAAAAAGCCGGGGGGAACGAGCCCAAAAAGTTTAGAATGGGGTCGTTTTAAAAACCCTGTCAATGCGGTTCAAAAATTTTGGGCCCTTCCCTACCCGCATAAACGTCTTTTTCTGGCCCAGGTAAACCATTTTGGGAAAAGGGGGTTTTTTACCAAACCCCTTTCCGTCAAAATTCCATATATCTTTTGGCCCGGATTGCCGTAACCCCCTAACTTAAAAATCCTAAAGCGTTTGTCGCCTTTCCAAAAAGGGGGGTTTTCGCTCCCAAAACCTCCTCTTTCCCCTTTTTTCCCCTTTTTATCTCCCCCCCCCTTTCTAAAAATTCGGGTGTGGGGGGTGGAGTACACCCCACCAGAAATGGGTCCTAGTTTACTCCTCCCCTCCCTTTTTATAGGCAAACCTGGGAGAAAAGGGTCCATTTCCCTGCCCCCCACCCTAAAGGATTGAGTAACCTCATCTAAGGCCCATCTTTCCCGGCACATGAACCAGCTGATTTGTTTCCCCATTTAAAACCTGCCACTTATTTAAAAGGCAAATTGGATTTCTGTGGGCTAATCCTAGCCTTTTCCATTTGAAACCAGCTGAAATGGGCATTTAAAGGGGTTTTTTTCCCTGTGTTCAATTTTTAAATTTTTTTTTTTTCTTTTTTTCCCCCCCCCCCCCCCCCCCCCCACCCCCCCCCTTTTTTTCCCCCAAAAGCAATGGCAAAAAAATTTTTTGTGACCTTTTTTAAAATAGGATTTAAGTAATTTAAGAGGGACCAATCCCTAACAAAATTCAAAAAAAATTTGGGGGGCCCTTTTATGATGAGCGAGAAGTTTCCCATTTTTTTTGCAAAACCCTAATATAGGTGATCCTTTTCCCCAAACCCTTTTCACTTATGTTAATTATCTTAATTTATATTATCAGAAAAGTAACATAATCAAATTAAGTATTTACTGAAAGGGTTTTTGGGGGAAAACGGGGGAAATAACGGTTGCAGCCCTTTTAAAACCTTTGGAGTTTTATAAAACCTCTCCAGATCCTTTAAAAACTGCTCTTTCCCCCAAAAAGGGGTTGTCTCACAAAAAGGATTTTTTTTTTATTTTAAAAAGTTCTTGCGGGAAACAGTTCACTTTTGCAAATGTTCCATTTAAAAATACCCTCCTATTCTGGGGTATCCCCTCTTATGAAGCTGAAGCACTCCCGGTCGCCATAGCTACGGGCCCTTTTGATCAATCCGGGAATAGGGCTCCAACCCAATGGTTGTTAGGTTTAACAAAACCTGGCTTCAATCCCGCCTAGTGGAAACCAAAGTAAACACGCCCAGGAATTTCAAATAAAACCCAAGAAAACGGGACTGATTTAAATTTTCAATTAGTGGAAAAACCCCTTTTTAAATGTTATAAAGTTGAATACTTGGAAATTCATGGTGAGCTTTTTGTTTGGGGAAAAGGGTTTTTTTTTTTTATCCCACCAGCGGGCCAATCGGAAAGGGGGAGAGGGCAGCAGCCTTCCCCAATGAGGGAGACGGGAGGGTTTTTTTGACTACCCAAAATCCCGGTAAACTGAAAGCTAACCCAATTCACTGATCACCCTCTACTCAAATTGGGGGTAAGCAAAATAAAGTCCAGGCCCGAAATTTTGGGGCATAAAAAAAAAGGGTCCCCTATATAACAGGGCCCCCTTTTCTTCCCCATGACAATTTTTTAAAATCAAAAACATGGGCCCAAAAAAGGTTGTTCTTTTTGGGTATAAACACTGAACCCCACAAAGTTTCTTGAAAAGGGGGTTTTGGTTTCAAAAGAAATAAAGGAAAAACCCCCATGGGTTCAGAGGGCCGGCACGCAGCTACAGAAATGATGTCCCTATTGGGATAAAGGAAAACAAATCCCAGTTTACAATTAAAGTGCTCTGGTTCAGTGTCTCCCGGGGACTTTCCCTGACCTTCAGTTTAAAGGGTCAAACCCTTTTCCAGGGCGGGTGATAAAGGGAAATCTGTGAAATCAAAAGAGGCGAACAAATGGTATCCAAAAAAGCCAGGGAAAACGACCACATCTTTTTTTCCTGTGTAACCCCCTTATTTTGTTTATGTCCCCTTCTTTCGGAGAAAGGGTTTTGATGCGGGGGCCCTCCCCTACATTTAAGCGGGGCCCTTGTCGGAGCTAAACCTGAATGTTCAATTTGGGGAAAGATTTTGCAGAAAACCCTGTTCCTTTTTATGGGGTTTTGGGCTATCTTTAGTTTATCATGAAAGGCTTTTTCCCGGTCTGGGCTTTTTAGGAAGTCTAGGATTTCTCGTCTGTAGAAAAGGCCTCAAAATTCACCCAAAAAAAAACCCCTAAGCCGGTTTTATCACACTTTTTTAAATCTTTGTCTGATTTTTGTCTGCTTTTTTTTAGTTAAAAAATTTTTCCAATTTTGTCGGATTATACAGGGAAAAATCCAACCCCTATGAGAGACGCTCCAAATAACACTGTGCCCTGTTGGGCCTTTCAACAGGGCTTTTTTGCCCGGGAAATTGGCCCCCCGAAATTGCGCCCCGGGATTTGCGCTGCGGTACGCCCCAACCCTCGGGGTAATTACGGAAAAACCCCAGTTCTCATAGACAACAGGGGATTCCTTTGCTCCCCCCCGGGGCCGGGCAATTTCCCCCGGGGGGGAGAAAGCGCCTGGAATTGGTAATTCTAGGGGGGCCAGCGGGCCGCGCCCCCCCTCCTTTTTCCAACCCGGAATTTGGCAAGTGCGATCCGGCTCGCAATTCCGGCTTGAATAAGCCGCGTGAACCGGGGCAAATACGTCCCGGTCATTACGGTAATCCACAGTTCTCATAGAGAACTATAGATTACGTCTCCTCTCCCTGCTCGCACAATACGGCGAGCGGGGAGAGAAGTGACATGCTACTTATAAACGGCGTATACGCACCGTAGATAATGCATGTCTATGGGGCCGGCGAGCTGCCGGCGCCCCCGCCCCACCACCGTCCACACAGCGTAATTGCGGGGCGAAATACGTCCCGCAATTAAGCCGTGTGAACGTGGCCTTAGTGTCCGGTTTGAACCCTTAGGCTAGGTTCACACTGCTTAATTGCGGGACGTAATTACACCCCACAATTACGCTGTGTGGGCGGGAGCGGGGGACGGGCACCTCGCCGGCCCATAGACATTCGTTACCAGCGGCGCATATACGCCGCTGGTAATTCACATGACACTTATCTCCCCCCCCCGGCATATTCGCCGAGCAGGGAGAGGAGACGTAATCCATAGATCTCTATGAGAACTGTGGGTTTCCGTAATGACTGGGACGTTTTCAGCCCATAATTTGCGCACTCCGGCGCGTAATTACGGACTGAAATACGTCCAGTTGTAAGCCGTGTGAACATGGCCTTAATGTGTAGTTACACACACAGCAGACAAACAGACAAGGAGACAAATGCGGATTTGTAGCAGTTTTTATTGCAAATGGTGAAATCCATTGTGAAAATCCGGTGCATTTCTGCAAAAGAGGGAGCATGCTGCCAATTTTCTGTATAGTGCTGTAAATTGCCATTGATTTTCTGTGAAGAAGCCATACCACATTTAAGTATTACCATTTCTATGATTAGCTCTAAACATGTAGGCAAAGGTAACTAAAGACTATTACTAAATACATTGCTGATTTGATTTTGCTTTCCTTCAGTGTTGGGGTACGTTCACACTTCGTTTGTCCGGAGTATAGCAGCACATGCTGTTTGTTCCGCTATTCGCCATGTTGTGTTTGCCAGGTATAACTGCAGATAACCATAACTGTCTATGAGCTTTTGCATTGAAGGATTTGCTGTCCGTACTTCGGACGTATTGCAGCGCAATTATGCACCAAAATACAGCCCGTAAATACACCCTTAGGCTATGTTCACACAGCTTAAATGGGGGCTTGTTTCGCTGCGTATTACGTGCTGTACTGCGCTCTAATACGAGCGAAATGTGCCCCAGTTATTACGGTAATCCACAGTTCTCATAGAGAACTATGGATTACGCCGCCTCCTCCCCGGGTGTACAATACAACGCGCGGGGAGAGAAGTGACATGTCAATTATTCACGGTGCTTACGTGCCATGAGGAATGACAGTCTATGGGGCCGGCGGGCGGGCTGTCGCCCCTCCCCCCCTCCTCCGCATCGCAGGAGTACGTGCCAGTCGGCGCGAGCTCCCGAACACCCGGCGTAATTGCGGTGCTTATTGTTCGCCCTGCAATTAGCCGTGTAAACTTAGCCTTACAGAAGTTATTATCTTTAAGCCTTTAGGACTGTAGCTTTGCGCACTGCTGTTAAGGCCCCTCCATCACCAATGTCACTCCAACAGGTGTAGCTAGAAATAGCAGAGCTAAAATATCAGTCACTGCTGTAGAAAAGCCCACAGCCTTAACAGAAAGTAGAAGACTGAAGCTGGTTGGGAAAAGCAGACTCTGTGAAACAGCATGGTGAGAACACTCCTTTAACCTGTAGCATGGGATCCCTGATGCAGAAGAATCACACGGCTTCACTTTTGTGCTACTGGATTTGGCGCCATGTTTTTTCCATTTTTAGTCGAAAATGTAATTACTAGTGAGAGACGATGATAATTGTGAGTAAATTCTATAGAGAACATTTCATCCAGTAATGGGAATGGCTTCTCTCACTAACTTCACTAATATGTCACCTTGTAAAAAAAAAAAATTGCAGTATTCCTAATGCAGCCACCACATTGCTTACTGACTGTGGTCATTTATGTAGAAGCAATTGGCTAGCAACATTTGATGGACCTAAATTTTGCTGCTTTTCGCCAATGCTGATAGTCTGTCCATAACAATTGGCAGACAAACTGGTATAGCAGAAATCGGGTTTAGTGCCATCCAATTCGTGTTGCTTCCTTCAAGATAAGCAGTACTAGTAATGTCTAGTGCCCCTTATCTTGCTCTCTCAAGGTGGCAACTTAAAGGGCCATGTTTATGGAGGTGGTTCTCCCCAAAAGTGTATTACTCAATCTGACAGCTGGGTGTTACCAATTTAGGGAGGGGAGGGTCCTGCACAGTCTGCCATTGTCCAAACAGTGTTTGCAGTCAGTGTGTGCAGGGACACACCCTCTGTAAATGGTCACACCCAGCTGACAGATTCAGTAATAACAGGGGAGCAGCACAACACAGAGATATAAGAGAAGAGGCTCCAAAATTATTTCATAGGGAACACAAGGATTTTTAAATGATTTAGACAGTGAAGAATTAAGTGGCCACAAAAAAGGTTTTCTCTAAGGCTCCCCCCATACTGTTAATAGCTGTCGGCTAAACGCGAATTCTGCCAGCAGCTATTCCTTCTGACGTCCCCAACACATGCAAGCACAGTCTCTCTAATGCATATGGGGGACTTTTAAGCTAGGGCTACACAGCACAGGATTTTGGTTGTTTTTTTCCAGCAGATTCAGTATTTTTTGAATCTTCTGAAAAACGGACAGTACCCAGTGCTGTGTAGCCCTCAATAAAAGATCTGTGCTGTAGGCTACACAGCACGGAGTTTTATATCATTATACAGATAGCCAATTGATTTTGATGAGCACCGTAATGCTTAAAGTAAACCTGTCGTGGTTTATACCTTCTTATCTGAGGGTAGAATGTGATACAGGGAGAGAAGCTGAGCTCTGTGATATATAGGGTTATATGATAGAGAAGATGAGCTCTGTGATATATAGGATTATATGATGGAGGAAAGAAGCTGAGCTCTGTGATATATATAGGGTTATATGATGGAGGAGAGAATCTGAGCTCTGTGATATATAGGGTTATAGGATAGAGGGAGAGAAACTGAGCTCTGTGATATATAGGCTTATATGATAGAGGAGAGGGGCTGAGCTCTGTGATATATAGGGTTATATGATCAGGGCTGTGGAGTCTGAGTCGGTGCCTATTTTGCAGGAGTCGGAGTCGTCATAAAATGGACCGACTCCGACTCGCAAAATATATAATTAGTTGGTCCAGTTAGTTCGATGCAAAGAGCAAGAGGAATTGGGTCCGGCCAGTGCTACTGCTCCCATATCTTCAGCCTCATCACATGAGTGTAATTGATGACATGGAGCAGGCAAAGCGCTGCCCCAGGGGAGAAGATTCTGCTCCCATAGCAAACAGATTTCAGCAAAATCTTTCACCTGTTTTCAAAGATGTAGAAGAGTTCAACCATTCATCAAAACTGACTGTGGCTGAGGCAATTCCTTTATACCCTGACATTGTTAGAGATGTTGCTCCTGGGGTCATCGCTTTGCCCCCAAACCAAGTTAGTGTAGAGAGGCCGTTCTCTAGCCTGGAAATTATGAGATCAGATGTGAGGTCATGTATGCAGGATCTGATGCAGGAAATACTTTTTCTCAGAACAAATTCAGAGACTCCACAAATGTTCCTGCAGTGTTTTGCATATTTACAATTTTTTGTGTCCTAAAGTCATATCCAATAAATATATTTTACACTGACAAGCAAAATGGTAACAATGGTTTGAACTTGTGACTTTCAGGCTCCATATCTCTCCATCCACAACAGCTTTGTACATGAGGCTACTGTAATTTTACAGTCATCTTACCTATCTTATACAAAAATTTGACTTGCAAGTATTTAGCATCTGCTTAGTTATAGTTTTGCTCCTAAAAATCTAAGTGTTAATTTTTATTATCTTGTTAGTATTTGGTGAATCCACCTTTGGTTTTCAATACTGCCTGAATCCTTCTGGGCTCTGAATCAGATTCAAGCAGGTCTTGACCAAAATCTGATCCCAGGTCTCTTCTACACATTCCCAATGTTGGTGCAGACTGGACTTGGATACAAATACAGCTTTTTCTTCAACTCTACCCACAAGTGTTTAAAAGATCAAAACATTGTTACCCTTTTGCTTGTCAGTGTCTGTTCTACCTAAATAGCTTGATTATTGTATCATAAGGTGATAAACAGCCTGATGTTACCATTTTACTACAGTAAAGTTATCACTTAAACATGCGCCGTGTATGAGGGAGTCCGGATTCGGAGGTTTGGGAAATTGAGGAGTCAGGGCTTCGGCTTGCCGACTCCACAGCCCTGTATATGATAGAGGGAGAGGAGCTGAGCTCTGATGTATAGGGTTATATGAGGGACTACAGAAAAGGATGTTGCAGCCAGGAACCGAGAGTGGAAATAACGTTTGTTTATTCTAGGCCAGGCTTGCTAAATTTAACTTTCACATGGTTAAAGTGGGACTTTGTTACTTTCTTTGTTGGGATACTGAAAAGTATGTTATGCATAAAAAAATTGTTGTTTTGTGCTTATAATGGAAAATAAAAAAATTCAGTTAAACAAGAAACGGATGTTGCAGTAATCTAGGTGGGAAATGATCAGAGCATGGACCAACACTTTAGCGGAGTCAAAGTAAAAAAAAAAAAAAAAAAAAAAAAAAAAGAGCAGAATTCGGAAAATGTTTTTCAGGTGGAGACAGCAGGAGGTGGTAATAGACTCAATGTTCTGTCAATTGGGTATCTTTTTTTCATACTTAAAGGAGTTGTCTCATTACAAGCTTTCAGCCCACATCAATGTTTTTAGAAGCAAAGGATTTTTGAATTGAGCGGCGTGCTTCTTCTCTACCTCTTCTCCCTCTTCCCCACTCCCCTCAGCACACAGGCAGCTCTCCTATACAGCAGGGGGGGCAGGGGGATTGCTGCCAGAGTTAACCCTGTGTGTGCCTGCCTAGATCTTCTGCAGGCATCTAGATCAGCTGTATTAGGGCTGATCTGAGTGTGGAGAGGTCTGTGATTGCTAATAGCAGAACAGAGGGGATGCAAGTGTTCCTATACCCTCTGCTTAGCTTACATATCTCCACATCTCCAGCAACAAACAGACCCTGTCAGAACAGACACGGGGAAGCTGTGAAGTGTTGCTCAGGATGTGTCACTAGTACAGCAGAGCATGAACTGTTCACAAGCCTCCCTGATCTGTATAGTATTATTATAGTTACAGCTCCACAGACACATCATGATTATAGTAACACACAGGGTCACTGCTGTCACATCTATTGATCAGCCTCATCTCTGCTCAATCTGTGTAGTGAGCAGGAGGAAGCAGGCACACACAGGGTTAATCCAGGCTGCAGGGACACAGAAGCCAGAGTCCTCCCTCCCCCTCCCTCCACTAAAGAAGCATTCTGTGCGGGAGGGGCTCTCTACTCTGACCTGTATTCAAAAGGTGATGAGTCATCCAGACCTGACAGCCAGTGAGATAAGGATCAACAGGTTGGCTGCTATAGAGATTTGAGAAGCTGATGTAGTACTACTAACAGGGCTTACTCAAAATCAGTAGGACATTTGTAATGAACATATATTGCAAAGCTGCTTGTTTTTTAAAGATCTTTTAATTAAAACCCAATCATTGTAGCGAGACAACCCCTTTAACCTAGACCGTTGCAGATAAGGCGTACAACTCTCATACGGATAATCTAATGGTGGTCTGTATCTTTAAAAGCTGATGGTCTTATAGGGTGCGACGGAATTTTCAGCAAAAAAAAAAGCACGTTCTCAAAATTCCTCCTTTGTCATGTTTTTACTGTTTGTTTTCAGAGATTAAGGCTGTTTGCAAAAGCTTTTGGCACAAGATTTCATCCTTTTCAACATAACAATTCCAAATACTCGGAAATGTCCGGTATATACTGTGTCCCTCTGCGGCAATTTACATTACAATAGAGGAAAAAACATAGCCTCAAGGAGGGAAATATATGTAAGGGATTTGTGACTGGAATGGTCAGCAGTTCTTACTCATCACCCACTGAGTGACTACAGAGGAATTCATTCCATTTAAAGTAACATAGGAACAGTGCTGAATACAGAAAACGACACTGTTCTGCCTCCTGGGGATGAGGAAACAGCTGCTTTATGGTGGAAATATACCATTTTCTATAAACAGTCTACTAATAATGGTGTTTTTCATTGCAATAAACAGTGGTCCGCCAGCACCGTTACCTACTTTATTTCTTACTCATACTTGTCTAGGACATACAGCTTCTGTAATTTTAGGTCTAATGGCTTTAGCAGGTGGCCGGTGTTACAACTCCTCATGTTGGGGCTTTAAAGCTGGTGCCAGGGGCTGGATCCGGTCTGGTTTTCAGAGATCGGGAAAGTGTTTTTTTTTTGGGGGGGGGTGGGGTTTAAATATCTTTTGTTCTGGTCATTAACTAAGGGACTGCACAGGTTAAAATCCATCCTGTACAGTCCTTGAGGAAAAAACAGTACACTAGCAAGCATTTTTTTTTTATAAAAGATTCATAAGAAGTAGCTTATTCTTGTTATAGATTACTGATTTTATTCAGTGTTGAAATACAGATTTATTACTATCCGTATATTACCTTATCGAGTATTTAATATGGCTAAGATTGGTTTAAAGGGGTATTCTCATTTCATCATTTGGCAGCAGTTTATACTGGCTGCTAAGCAGAGCTGTGAAATGGATGGGCATGTTTCTCCTCCCAGCAGGGAGTATCTTCTCTCTCTGCAGACACACCCCAAAGTGTGCATGTGCGAATTCATTCTGTGAGAGCTGGGGGAAGGGGAAGGTTCTCAGCTATCGTTGGAAGTGAAAAGCGAAGTGTAACTCCATAGTGTATATCTACATTTCTTGCTCTCTCTACATACTTTCTAATTAGAATGGGCACTTGACACTCAGGACTCTGGGAAAGATGGGTGATTTTTTAAATTTTTTTTTAATCTGTCTCTCACACAGTGATATATCGTGCAGATTACACCTCTGACCTCTACAGATCTGCAGAAAGACTATATTCTTTACCTGTTTGTGTTTACATGGGACTGCACATGATCTCTCTCTCTGCTGCAGGACCTCTGATCGCTCTCAGTGACAAACCCCGCACGCATATGTCATACCTACCTCTGCTTGCTGTCCGTGACAAACCCCACACCTCTCTCTCTCTCTCACCTCCTGCTGCGCGCTCCCGTCCGCAACCTGTTTCCTCCATCTCCCTCAGACGCGCGTTCCCAATTACGACTGGGGGTGGGACCTGGGCATAACCCAACCGGAGCTCTCACTTCGTTCTCAAGCACTAAACAAACTGCCCGTTCTCCTAAACCATAGCACTTTGCTTATGGTGACCAAGGACAGACATACTTAGATTTTTGGTCCCCTCCTTTTCAACTATAATCTTCGTAGCGAGAAAACCCCTTTAAGGGTTTTGTTCATACCCCATCAGTGGTATCCGTTGCAGGTATCTTTCAGGATGCTATGAAAGATAGTAATCTGATCTATACTGCGGTGGAGCTATAGAAAACAGTATAATTTATTTGGGCTCTCAGAATCCGCTTACCCCTACTCTCCCTCAATTTTTATTTGATCCCCATCAAGTTTCTCCCAGTCCAGTTGCTCATACTTTTATCATAGTACTGTGTACAGGCAGTCCTTGACTTAAACCATTCTGACTTAATTCTGTCACCTAGTTAGAAACAGAGACTTATGGGGCATGCTGGCACTTGTTGTTCCACAGCTACAATCTGCTTTGGCACATGGAACTACAAGTGCCAGCATGCCAGAGCAGAACATGAGGTGAAAATGAGGTGATATCTCCATAACTCGTCCTAATCAAAAAGACAAATGACTCGCTAGGTCTACACAGCAGTGGATTTTCAGCAGATTCAGTATTGGGAATCCCCTGCAAATCCGACTGTACCCAGTGCCCCATCGACCTCAATAGAAAATCTGTGCTGTAGTCCGCACAGCACAGGTTTTCTACTGAAGCCGCCGGCCGGATGAAGATACGTGTCCTATCCTCTGACGGATCCCCGTAGCCTTAATGTACGGGGCTGGCGGGAATCCAAAATCCAACCGCGATTTTGTGCAAAACACGTGGTGCGGCGAAGTTAAAATCCCATTGGATTTCCGACGGAATTATAACTTGACTGTGTAGACAAAGCCGAAGGCCCTGTTCACACTGCGGTCATGGTTTCTCTTTAAACAGTGCCAGAGTCAGTAAACGATTTATAATAGAGTCCATAAGGTTCCTATAAGGTGTCCAATTTTGGGGGGAATGAAAAAAGCAGTGCTAGCTATGTTTTCTGACCGACCTACACGGGCTCTGAGGATAGGTGAGGTCGGAGCCCCGTTTAGTAGGCTCGAGGAAAGTGTGAGGGTGCGGACCCCGATTTTAGTAGGCCTGAGAAGTGGGGGCTAGGGGCCCCCGATTATAGTGAGGCTCTGGGAAGTTCCAGGGTACGGGGCCCCGATTTTAGTGTGGGGTTGAGGATATTTAGGCTACGGAGGTCCCGAATATAGTGAGGCTCTGAGGATAGTGTGAGGCTACGGAGCCCCCCATTTAGTGAGGCCTTAGGGTAGTGTGAGGACGGGCCCCTATTTTAATGAGGCTCTGAGGATAGTGTGAGGCTACGGAGCCCCTGATTATAGTGAGGCTCTGAGGATAGTGTGAGGCTACGGAGCCCCTGATTATAGCGTGAATGGAGCCCAAGGCTAAAACCCACTGACTGCTGTAAAGAAAGGCCAGAAGGAGAAAAAAAATAAAGTTTTTGCAGATAAGAGTTTTAGACCCCGGGTGTAGAGGGTGTTTGCTTGGGTTGATGAAAGGGGGGGGAAAGTTTTTACTTTTTAAATGTGTCCCAGGGAACAAAGCATTGTTTAATTAAGTGAATATTTCAAAACCGAGTGGTTTTTGGCTGGGGGCCAAAAAAGCGGGGAAATGCATTATAGCTGGATAGGTTTACATGCAATTTGTGTTGAAGACAATCTGTCACCTCCCGTGCCTCTCTTAGCCAATACTTACAACTCTCCTAAGATCTATTAGATTATAGAGCAGGCATCCTCAAACTGCGGCCCTTCAGCTTTTGGGAAACTGCAACCCCCACCCTGCCCACGGGTCAAAGATTTTATAAATGCACGAGGGGAAAGTTTTTATTTTCCCCAAAACAGCTGGAGGGCCGCAGGGGGGGGGGGAGGATCCTGGTCTAGGGGCCCCTCTTTTTTGACTGTTCATCCCCTTTCCCTTTCCCTTTAATTCCCCTGGGGAAATGTATTGGGAAAAATTTGTAACTAGGTTTTTCCCTTTTTTGGGGGGGTGTCCAGTCAGTGATTGTGGGGGCCCGCATGGATAGAGAAACCCCCCTTTGAAAAAAGGGAAAATTTGGCAAGGGCCCGATTTTTTTAGTTTATTCAGGGTTAAGATGTTGGTTCTGAAACTGCACTCTGATTATTTGGGGATCCATTTTTAATTTGGGAAAAAAAATTTTTTGCATTTATTGATATAAAACTGTTGAAACATTTTATGTTTTAACAAATGTCAAAAAAAAGAAGATATAAGGCTATGTCTCTATAGCACAGAAAAACGTACGTTTTTTTCAGCGTTTCTCATTTTTTAAAAAACACTGAAAAAATGACAATGTCCCATGGGATTTCTATAGGGAAAACATCCCGTTTTCCCCAAAAAATTTTTTTTCCCGGTTTTTTTTTTTAAAAAAAAAAAAAAAAGGGCAGGAAAAAATTTTTTTTTAAAAAAAAAATTTTTTTTTTTTTTTTTTTAAAACAACAAAAAATAAAAAATTTTTTTATTTTCATTAAAAAAAAAAAAAAAAAATTTTTTTTTAAAAAAAAAAGGGGAAAAAAATTTTTTTTTTTTTTTTTTTTTTCCCCCCGGAAAAAAATTTTTTTTGGGGGGCCCCCCTTTTTAAATTTTTCCTTTTTTTTGGGCCCCCCTTTTTTTTTTTTTAAATTTAAACCAAACCCCCTTTTTTTTTTTTCCCCCCAAAAAAACCCCCCAACCCTTTTTTTTTTTTAAAAAAAAAAAAAAAAAGGCCCCCCCCTTTTTTTTAAAAAACCCCTTTTTTTTTTTTAAAAATGGGGGGTTTTTTTCCCCCCCCCTTTTCCCCTTTTTAAATTTAAAAAAAATTTTTAAAAGGGGGGAAAAAAAAAAAAACCCCCCCCCCTTTTTTTTTTCCCCCCCCCCCCCCTTTGGGGTTTTTTTGGGGGGGCCCCCCCCCAAAACCCCAAAAAAAAAAAAAAAAAATTTTTAAAACCCCCAAAAAAAAAAAAAATTTGGGGGGAAATTTAAAAAAAAACCCCCCCCCCCCCCCCCGGGGGGCCCCCCCAAAAAGGGGCCCCAAAAAAAAAACAAATTTTTGGGAAAAAATTTTTTTTTTTAATTTTTTCCCCCCCCCAAAACCCCCTTTTTTTTTCTTCCCCCTTTTTTTTTAAAAAAAGGGGTTTTGGGGGGGGAATTTTTTTGGAAAAAAAAAAAAAAAACCCCCAAATTTTAAAAAAAAACCCCTTTTTTCCCGGGGTTCCCCCCCCTTTTTTTTTTTTTTTTTGGGGGGGTTTAAAAAATTTTTTTGTTTTTAAATTTTAAAAAAAAAAAAACCCCCCCCCCCCCCCCCCAAAAATTTTTTTTTCAAAAAAATTTTTCCCCCTTTTTAAAAATTTTTCCCCCTTTTTTAAAACCCCCCCAAATTTTTTTCCAAATTTTTTTGGGGGGGGCCCTTTTCCCCCAAAATTTTTTTGGTTTCCCCAAAAAAACCCCCCCCAAAAAAAATTTTTTGGAAAAAATTTTTTTTTTTTAAAAAAAAAAACCCCTTTTTCCCCCCAAAAAAAAAAAAAAAGTTTTTTTTTAATTTTTCCAAAAAAAATTTTAAAAAAAAATTTTTTTATTAAAATTTTTTTTTTTAAACCCTTTCCCCTTTCCCCCCCCCAAAAAAATTTTTTTTTTTTTTGGGGGGGTTTTTTTTTTTTCCCCAACCCGGGGGGAAAAAAAGGGTTTCCCCCGGAAAAAAAAGGGGGGCCCAAAGGGGTTTTTTTTTTTTAACCTTTTAAAAAACCCCCCCAAAAAAAGGGGGGGAAAAAAGGGGGGCCCCCCTTTTTTTTTTGGGGGGCCCCCCCCCCCCAACCCGGTTTTTCAAAGGAAACCAAAATTTTTTTTTCCCCCCCTTTTTTTTCCCCCCCCAAATTTTTTAAAAAAGGGAAAAAGGGGGAAATTTCCCCTTTTTTTTTAAAAAAAACCCCCTTTGGCCTTTTTCCCCCCCCTTTTTTTTTTTTTTTAAAAATAAAATTTTTTTAATTTTTTTTTTTTTTAATTTTTTTTTTAAAAAATTTTTTTTTCCCCAAAATTTTTTTTTGGGGGGGAAAAAATTTTTTTTTTTTTTCCCGGGGGGCCAAATTTTTTTTTTTGGAATTTTTTTGGGGTTTTTTTAAAAAGTTTTCCAAAGGTGTTGAACGAAAAAAATTGGTCCCAAAGGGGGCCCAAAGAGTCCCAAAAAAATTTTCCCCCACACCATGACACCACCACCCCCGCCTGAACCGTTAAAAAAAAGGCAGGAGGATCCATGCTTTCATGTTGTTGCGCAAATTCTGACCCACCACCCGAATGTCGCACAGAAATGAGACTCATCAACCAGGCCCGTTTTTCCAACTTCTATGTCCAATTTCGATGGTTGGGCAAAATTGGAGCCCAGTTTCCTGTTTTTTAGCTGAAGGAGGGGGCCCCCGGTTGGTTTTGCTGCTGTACCCCATCTGCCTCAAAGTTCGCCGTACGTGGTTCAAGATCCCTTTCTCCCTACCTTGGTTGTAACTTTGGCTTTTTATCACTTTTTTCCCTTTTATCGCTCAAACCAGTTGCCCATCCCCTTTTTGCCTTTGCTCAAAAAGGCTTTTTCCGCCCAGGACCCCGCTCACGGGATGTTTTTTTTTTTTCGGCCTTCTTTAAAAAACCCTGAATGGTTGGGGTGAAAATCCAGGAGATCAGCTTTTTTCTAAAATACCAGCCAGCCCTTCTGACCCAAAACACCTGCCCGTTTCAAAGGCCCCAAAAATCCCCTTTCTTCCCCCCTACGAGCCGGGGTTTGAACTGCGGAAGTTTGTCTTGCCATGTTCAGCCAAAATGCACTGAGTTTGCCCCATGTGATTGGCTGATTAGAAATTAAGTGTTAAGAGCAGGGGGGGACAGGTGTACCTAATAAAGTGGCCGGTGAGTGTGTGTGTGTATTATAATTATATATATATTATATATAATAAATATAATATATATATATATATATTTTAAATATAATATAATATATAATATATTATGATAAAATTTATATTATAGAGAGAGAGAGATTTATATTTTTTTTATACAGTAAGACACGGTGGGTATCCATCTAATGTATACGGTTTGGCATGTACGTTAAACGTGTGGTATGTGCATAATCTTAACATTACGGGATACTCTCAAGGGTTAATACACCTCAAGGGTTCCTATTTTAAATCTATTGTGTTTTCAAAGATACTTGTGGAAAATGAAGGAAGGAAGGATCGCCGCTTTGCCCTGGTCAGTAAACAATTCAGATGTTTTTTAATTTTGTTAACTTTGGGGGGATTTATGGGTTACTATCCCTGTCCCCGGGAGAATTTCTTCTTTGGCTCGTGACTTTACAAGCCGGGAGCTTCAGAAAATAGCCGGCTTTGGGGTGTATGGGCCATGACGTAGATGTGAGGAGCCGGCTGTTGTCAGACTCTGCAAATAGCACATCCTGAGACAAGTGTCTCCTAATGAGGTGCTAGCTGTGTCTGCAGAGGGCATGGAGACCAGACCCCCGCAAGTTTGGCTTTTTTTTCCCCGATTTCCCGCTGTACATGGTACATTCCCTCCTCACACCCTTTTTAGAGCCCCCGATCTCATTTACATCACCAAATTTTAAGTTAATTGCAGGTTATCTTTTTCAAATGCTGGGACAGAAGATCCCCTTTTAGAACAAATTTGCATGAAGGCTTTAGATGACTCTTGTGGTGGATTGTGCAGTCACGCGTCCTGCATACTCCTCGGGAAAATCACAGAAAAATGGGACTTTATTTACTCAGAAACATGACAAGGCCATCCTTACAGCTCAAAGGTGGGTTAATGAACCCCTAGGAGGAACAAGCCCCTCAAAGGGGGCTCAATATTGTAGAGATTTTTTTTTAGGGTGGGTAAACAAAAAAAAGGGGGCATGGTCGCACACAGCCCGACCTTTTACTTTTCATAAAGGTATTTTTCTGGCCCTTAGCCGAAAAGGGTGTGTTTATTATACTCCAACTCCCATGAAAAGAAAAGGGAAATCGTACCCGTTCCTCCGTGAAAATGGAGCCTTTTTGCGTAAATTTGGGTCGTTTTTCACTTTTTATTATAAAACCCAATGCAAAACGTTTGGTGCACAAAGGGCCCTAATTGAGCGCACTATAAAACCCGCTGTGCTGGGGGGAAGGAATTGGTTTTCCCGAGGCAGAAGAATGGAGGGGAGGACCCCTTGAGGATTTTGGGGCAGTTAGTTTTCCCCCCTGAGGGTATTAGGTATGGATTTTTCCCCCAGTTGTCCCTTCCTTCGCCCCTTTCCGCGTTTCTGCGCTTTAGCCCTTTTCTCTCCTTCTCTCCCCCTCAGCTCAGTGGAGTGTATGGAATTTTGTTTAGATATTACACACATCCTGAAGCGGAGAGATTGTTTCCTGTCACCATCTGTGTCTGTTGGAGGTGCCGCCCCATACCTGCAGGGAGTCGGCGTCCAGCAGCAGACATGTGGGCGTCCATCTCCAAGACCCAAGTGATCAAATCAAAACCATTCAGTCTTTAACATTTCTGCTTGTGTTTGCATTGCTTTTGGCTGCCACACCAGCGTGCACCTATATACTTATTTTTCAAAATGGATGTGCTGACCATATTTTATTTTTAGACTGTTTGCATGGGGAAGTGTCTGGCCTCCATCTTGGTTTTTGCACTCCACCCATCTGCACAGGTTTCTTAATCGGATCAGGTTATAGCTGGAGTCTTCTCTCCCTGAAATGTGAAGGTCTGAACAGACACTAAGGGCATGTCCCCACGCCACGGGTTTTTGGCCGGTTTTTTCAGCCGGTTTACGGTTTTTCAGACCGCCTGAAAAACCGGCTGAAAATGAGCAGAACGGGGCTCTATGGGAAAACCCGTAGAGCAAAACATTGAGCAAGCACCATCTTCCATCCGGTTTTCGGACGGAATCTATGCTTCTCAATGTGAAGGGGGAGGGCTTTTCCCCGCTCATCGCAGAGAAAAGCCGTTCCCCCCGCGGCCGTGGGGACGGGCGTAAAACAGGACTAATACCGGCCGGCAAACTGGCCGGTATTTGTCCTATGCCGTGGGGATATGCCCTAAGAGAGGGAAAAAATAGCATAGGTTCCCAACAGAATTGAGGTCACCTTGCTGTTGGTAGGTAGGGCATTTACAGTTTTGATTTAAAAAAATGTACACGAAGAACCTCAACATTTTCATATATTCCAAAGTAGCAGAAATGCTTTTCCCAAAAATTCCTATGTCCCCTCTTCCCCCTGTTTTTTAGTGCTTGTAGAGTGCTGCTGGTGTTGTGGTTGAACATTTCTACCCTGAAAGATTTGTGCAGCCATTTTTAGTTGCATCTGTTTCTAGGGGACAGTAAATATTGGTACAGGTTCTCAGACTCTGGTAAGGCAGTGGCCACTGCTATCTCTGCATAATTGGACAGATTTGATGGCTTAGGAGCTGTGCGATATCCTCTGTGCTGGATCTGTAATGTAACACCCAGCTTACATAGAATTGGATGAGGCCAAACAGATGAGTAGAACCTGGAGTACCTCGATGGAAGCGGACAACGGCAGTTAAATGTATTTTTTTCATTGAGGAACGTACATGGTCATCTTCTTGGCTCTGAGATTTCCTATATCCTTTGCTGAGGAAGCATTCACAAAGGCCTTGTAATACCTATAATCAGATTGGAGTAATGTCCGAATTGAATGGCCTTGGTCTCTGTTCACATCATGCTGTTTTGTTTATTGTGTGTGCGCGCCAGGGGAGGCCCTGACATACAGGCTAAACCTGTCTATGGCCTTCTATTGCCCTTAACTGCAAATTGTGTAACGATTACATCCTGCAGGTTCTTTTGGGAATTACAGAAAAAATAGCGTAGTAGGCGACATTATTTATACCGGCAAACTGGTGGTCACCGTGGCGGGAACCCAAACCAACCGGTAATCATTGGGGTTCGTCGGGAGTTGTTGGTGTTTTGTTGTAAAATGGATCTGGTTCTACATCTGCATCGGACACCACAGTGGAAACTCAATGGACCTATTGTAGTCAATGGGGTCTGTCGCGAGCCACTGGTGTCCATTGCAAAACAGGTCCGGTTCTTCCTCTGCAATTGAGGCCCCAAATTGAACAGATGTGAACCTAGAGAACCTGTCACATAGTTCATGCCCCCCTTGCTGAGGACAGCACAAGCTAGTGACAGACCTAAAGATACTGTTGAAGCCATAATTCATGCTCCGCAGTAGACTCGCTGGAGCAACAAACGGGTGAGCATTTCATTTGGACTTAAATTGACTTTGCAGTCACTGGTAACCCCGCCCACTGGACTCCTCAACTCAGAATAAGCTGGGATTTCAATGAATGAAATCCAAGTTCTACTGAATCTTTCCTCATAGTACAATATATCAATCTGCTCAGTCCTCCTGCCCTATAACGCGTTGCCTTCAGATCTGAGTGAATTTTCAATATGACCAGTTTCCTTTTAACTGATGCCATTATTTCCTATGGGTGAAGAATATCATTGTGTTGCATGGATACATGCAGAGCTCTTCTCAGCATAAACCTATACAAGGAATCATCTCAAAGATTTATTATTATATACACGTGATGGTGTTTTATGTTAATTTTTTGTATTTTTTTTTTTATTGTTGGTTACACAAAACGCGTCACATTGTGCTGCCGTGGCTGTTGCATGTCGGCAGCGTTTTGCAGAAGTCGACGCTGAAGCAGAGCATGTGAATACAGTCTTAGATGAGGTTTGTGGTCCGTCACACAAGAACGCATTAAAACTACACGGCGCACCCTCCCTGTCTCAGTCTATTATGTGGCTCAGTCATGAGGAGTACAGTTCCCGTCATTTTTTTTTTTTTACCATTAATAAGCTATACTGTTATGAAGCCAAATTGGTTACACATTGGGCATTGCTGGCATGCTCGGATGTATCATTGGGCTGGTGGGACAGTGGGCGTCGGGGGGGCCCTGGCACAGCCCGTGTTTGGGGATGTGCCTCCTATAAGCTCACAATGAAGCAGCTGGTTTGCAGCTGTGCTCATCACCCTGGGAACCTTCGTGCCGGACCGTTGTTCCAGATGTTCTGTGAAATAATTGCGTGGGGGGGTGGCTGCGTTTCTCGCTGACATTCTGTCTGAATCTCTCATCTTCCATTTGTTCCCCTCACTTCTTTTATTTCATGTGCCTTTCATATGCATTCTTCTTCCTTTACTCATATTCCTGACTTCTGCTCTAATGAGACGGGAAGTGTCCCTCTGTCGTGCACCTCCTCGGTCCACGCAGTGCTGGTCTTCATTAACCACCATGCCTTGCTTTCAATAGCGAGAAGGTCTTGAAACATTTAATATGTCTCTGCTACATTATAATAGAGAAGACATGTGCATTACTGGGATTTTTCTGCATCTGACCACTTTGTCCCCCTCACTAATTGTTTTGCTCTCTCTTTTTGTCTTATAGGAAAGGCCTTTGATATTACTTACGTACGTTTAAAGTTCCATACCAGCCGCCCAGAAAGTTTTGCCTTCTACAAGCGGACACGTGAAGATGGTCCATGGGTCCCCTACCAGTATTACAGTGGCTCCTGTGAGAATACGTACCACAAAGTCAACCGAGGCTTCATCCGCACCGGAGAAGATGAACAGCAAGCTCAGTGCACGGATGAATTCAGAGAAATCTCACCGTTCACAGGAGGCAAGGGAGCCTACTCCACTCATGAGGGCAGACCCAGTGCTTACAACTTTGAAAATAGTCCTGTGTTGCAGGTACATGAGCCAAGCTACACTCCATTCTAGTTTTGTTTATCCATTCAGGATCCCCTTCTAATCCAAAAAACTAAATAGATCGCTGCTAATAAGTGACACTATGGCTGACTCAGGCCTTTCGTGTTTTACGTACACCTGTATCCATATGTATTTAACGACCTTTGTCCTCTAGTAGTTAAATATAAGATTGCTTTGACCATCTTGGATTCGTGAATAGTAACTAGCAGGTAGTTTCAGACCCTTCATCGGGGATTACATGGTGATCCCCCCCTTAGACATTTATAGTTGGGTTACAGGATAAGCCATTAATAACGGTAAGGGCTTGTTCACTCGGAGTATACACTCAGTGTTACAAGCGCTTTTAAGATCCGTCTTGGGGTCCGCTCTGTCTGTCCCCAAGACGGATCTAAACAATTAGTTGTGAGATTCTCACGCTGTCTATGCCGAACACGGAGCAGCGTTCACATGACAGATCACCGCTGCGTGTTTCCATTGACATGCAATTCTTTTCAAGTCAGGTCCGAGCTGCGCTTTTGAAACACGCAGCGGCGATCTCTCATGTGAACGCTGCTCCGTTTTCGGCATAGACAGCAATGAGAATCTCACTGCTAATTGTTAGATCCGTCTTGGGGACCGACAGTGCGGACCCCAAGACGGATCTTTAAAAGCGGTTGTAACACGGAGTGTAAACTCCATGTGAACAAGCCCTTAGGCTCAGGTCCCAGAGTTGGGACATGTATCTACCTCTAGATCAGGGGTTCCTCTGACGCCCATGCTGCCTAGTAAATTGGACACTGCATCCAAGCAGAGAGGTGACTTAGTTCGCTGTTTAAAAGTGACTGAAAAACAGAACGCAGCAGGCTTGGTTGGTTCCACCTTCCTATTTAAAGGGGTTGTCTCACTACATGGATTGCTTTACATGTTAAAGATCTTGCAAAAACAAGTCACTTTGCAATACATGTCCATTAACAGTGTCCTACCTATTCTGAGATTTCCCCTCTTGTTTGGGCTGCATCAGCTCCTCAGGTCGCTATAGCTACAGACCTGTTTGATCTCTCCTGATAGGCTGCCAGCACTGGTTGCTATAGCTACAGACCTGGCTTCTACTGCAGCCTAGTGGAAGCCAGTAAACACGCCCCTAAATTCAAAATGAAACTAAGAAAACAGGACTGAGGTAAGAGGACTCAATGTAGTGAGACAACCCCTTTAAAGCTTGTCAGGATACAGTGGCCAATGTCTGCCTCACTGTGGTATTGGGTTGGGGGACCCTGGGTCTGGACAAGTGCAGGTTCCACAGAGATCTGCATCTTAGAGACCTTTATGGCGTCTCCAAATGCTAAGATGGCAGTAAGCCTCTAAAGGCTTATTAACAGGTAAGTCACATTATTATGACCACCACCTAATTAGAGTAACTGCTGTGGACAGCAGCTAGACTGGCTGGTAGTTACTCAGTAAGGTCCTGGTAGGATGTCACGGGTATCTGAAGCCATGCTGACTGCGGTGCATCCCTCAGCCATTGAACAAACACGAAGATCAAGGTGGTCCCACAGATGCCTCATTTGTTTCATCTCTGAAGAATTAAGAGGCCAGGGTAGTACTTGCAAGTCTTGGTTGTGCTCTTCCAAACCTTTCACATTGTTTTCCTGAAGACGCCATACAGGGAAGACAATTGGCATGTAGGAGTGAATGTGATGTACAAAGTTTGATTCAAACATTAATGAGTTGAGTGCTAGGTTTTTTCAACTTTGAGCTAATCCAGTGTTGCAAGTACAATGAATTGTATAAATTGTGCATCTTGAGGCATTGCAGTATTTTTGGATATAGTGTAGTAGTGCAGATACAGTCATTTATGCCAAGATGTAAACGATAAGTTCTGGTTAGAGGAAACTACAAGGCTACAGCCACATGGCAGTGCCAAAATACCGGTCGGATTCTGATCGAGAATCCAAATGGTATTATCTTTTTTTTTTTTAATGGTTTTGGGAGACGGTTCTGTCCGCGGTTTGCAGATTCGCCCGTTCCCCTTAACCATTGACTGGCACACCTTCCGAGCGGAAGACTCTGCATGTTCCCAATTTTTCGGAATGCCGGTGGTGTGAAAATTCATTCAGTGTAGACTACTGGGCAGATTTTCTATTTAAAGTCTATGGAGATGGCTGCGTGTCGGTTTTAGGACTGTTTTGAAATCTGCAAGCTGTCTGAAAATCCGACGAAAAACCATACCCTTTATATTACCCATGAGATCTCCTGTCTTTTCTGCGTTATTAAATCCTTGTGTTCCTTGTGAAATTACTATTCTGGAGCAGATTCTCCTATAACTCTATTTTGTACTTTTCGTCTGTTATTCCTACTAGTAATGTATTACTTAATCAGTCGTGTAGGTGGTGTAATACCGGTTTTCAGAGGGTGTGTTCCTGCAGACTCTGACTGTTGGCACTGGTTGGACAATGTCCGACTAAGCAGGGACACGTCACTAATTGATAACACCCAGCTGACATATTGGTCATTCATTTCTTGGAGGAACAACAACAGGGGAACCATGTAAGATGGAGCTCAAAGCAAAGATGCTCCTTGGGGTACACTTGTATTTATGAAAACAGAAATCTTAGGAATGGCCACAGCGCCTCAATACAACAGATCCTAACTCAACCCTTTTTTGCCTGCAGGATTGGGTGACCGCTACAGATATTCGTGTGACTCTAAACAGACTCAATACATTTGGAGATGAAGTGTTCAGTGACCCAAAGGTGCTGAAGTCTTACTACTACGCCATTTCTGATTTTGCAGTAGGAGGCAGGTAAGTTTCCATTTACCAACAGTGAATCTTTGGTTCTTGAGGTACTTTTCATATTCTGCTGAAATATTTCTGTGTAGATGAATGTACAAGTGGAAATTATTGGTAAAAAGGTGAATTGTGAAGAGAACCTGTCAGCACCACTGACATCACAGTTTTCGTAGATACTTTTATGACTCGTAAAATAACAATTCTGGGTTCCCTTTTGTTTGTACCATGTCCTCCTGGGATAATATAGGTATACATTAACTTGCTAAAACACCAAAATTGGTCCGCACTTCCAGAACAACTTATAAATGCTGCAGGCCACAATGGCTACGACACAATGCAAAGACACAGAAATGGACCAGCAGCATTCTGTCGACATGAAGAGACAGAAAAACAATGAATATATAAATTATTTCAAAGGGCGTTCCTGCTTCATCTAGTACAGGCGTCCTCAAACGGCGGCCCTTCAGCTGTTGGGTAAACTCCTATCATTCCCACTGTTATAGATTATATAAATGCATGATGGGAGTTGTAGTTTCCCAACAGCTGGAGGGCTGCAGTTTGAGGATGCCTGATCTAGTATATGTGAAAATCTGGGGGTCTTAGAGCACATTCTTGATCAAAACTGGGATGGCCTATACACCAACAGGAAAGGTGGCCTTAGTTCAGATGTCTTCTCTAAACACTCTCCCTAAATATTCCCTTACTTGGTGTCTCTCCTGTCCTCCATACTTGAAGGTCCAAGCTATACTCTGTTCTGATTAAAACCGGCCTAAGTGCATGGATGGAGTGCACAACCAAAATGGAGGCAGCCACTCCCCAAGTATACAGTACAAAAAAAAACATCACAAATGGTCAAGAACAATTTGAAATCGATGGTGCAGGTTCACAATGTCACAATTGTCTGGTGAGTGGGGCTTGTCCAATAGTTTCAGACTGTCGGAACATGTTGACCATAAGAATGCAATGTCTTTAATATGTTTCCATGAAGAGTAATAAAGGAACGTCACAATGTAGAGGTCCAGGGAAGGAAGATGCAGAATTTATTTTATTTTTACTAAATCAGAAATGTCGGTGTGAGAGCTGACCCGTCCTCTACAAGCATTTTAGTAAACCCTGTGAGTATGTTTTTTTTTTTTTATCTTGGTGGCGAGTCTACGGTATCAGCGCCGGTTGTCTTGCACCAACTTACACTTGTTATACTATAATGACCCAGGAAGCTGACACTGAAATGCACACAGTCCTTATCTTTACAATGGTGTCTGGCCTCGGGGGCTATGCTTCCAGTATGCTTCTTTTTCTTGTCATGGAAGTTGCAGGTAAAGATCTTCAGTATTTTATACTGATTTCCTTAATGGACGCAGATCCTCGGCCTTCTCCTCACACGTGTGCAGTGTTCCTGCATTTGTTCCAGCTTCTTTCTTGTGTTGTGTAACCTTCTGGATAGTAAATCTTCACAACATCCTTGTTGTTGGTATTAGGACATTGGTGAACAAGCCAAGATTTTGTAGGGTGTAGTTCCTTTTCAGCTCCTCTGAGTATCATGTTCTAGTGTCATCCAGAATCCCTCTCTTGTTTTCAGGTGCAAATGTAACGGCCACGCCAGTGAATGTGTGTTAAATGAGTACAGCAAGCTGATTTGTAACTGCAAGCATAACACATTTGGGGTGGACTGTGAGAAATGTTTACCCTTCTTCAATGACCGACCCTGGAGGAGAGCGACTGCAGATAGTCCCAACGAGTGTTTGGGTAAGTAACCCCGAGCCCCTCCACAGTTGATAGTATCCCAGAGCTACATCTACATACTCCTCCGTAATATAGAACAGCACACGTATATCATGCCAAAAATGCTCATAAGGCTGAGCCCATAGTATTTTAGGCCCCCTGTCATAATAAGATCACTCTCCCACCATGTTAAAAATCAACAAAAAGAACTAGAGAGTGTTTGATCAAAAATCTATATCTAAGGTATATAGAGAAGGTCACCCTATAACACACCACTGATCCAATCACTTATGTGGCATCATAAGGTAGGATGTAATTATAGATACAAAAAATACCCAAAATCAATGTTGCACAATCACTTATAGATATGTTAATTCACGTCCTATCAACTATTCATAATGAAGTTCAGGTACCTTCTAGTTATTGTAATACATATTCATATTTAAACTCGAACAGCCACAAAGCACATATCACATAATATAATACTACCAATGGGTAATAAATCTTGCCAAGTTAGAGGACCAGGGGGTGACTCCCCAACGCGCCTTTTGTGTTCCTTATGCTTCCTCGGGGTGATCCACAACCTGCTCTGTGGATCTTTTGTATAGTCTCCATTGCACGCCTCGCCTCCTTTAAAGGGGTTTTGTCACAAAGCAAAATCCCTTTCTGAGGCCGGCTTGTAGCTCGCTAAGAGCTGGCCTCAGAGAGCGGGGAGATGGTCGCACTTGTACAGTTCTCCCTGTTCCTTTTTTATGGCTGTATTCTGAACTCCCATACACATGATTGGGAGAGAGCAGCGCAAGTGTGTCCATCTCCCCATTCACTGAGCGATCTGTAAGCTGGACTTGGAAAACCCCTTTAAGCTGACCGTATTCTTAAGATAGTGGTCGGATGGCTTGTTTGGTTGACAACTCTCGCTCCCAACGCCTCCATAGACATGTATGCTCTGCTTGGTTGAGCATGCATGTGTTTTGAATAGAGACAGCCACTGCCTGTAGTGCCATATTACCCCTGAGAACAAAAGGGTTGGTTGTGTTAAAGTCCAATTCCCCTATCTATTTTTTCTCTGCCATTATAAGAGATTTGGGAGGCCCTCATACACATTAGATGAATGGCGGCTACGGTTGACCTTATGTATGGCTAGCTTTAGACGTTGCTGTGTGGATGTCTAAAGTTAATGTGCATCACAAACATTATTGTGGCTATTGTGGGACTACTTATAACAAATTTTTATTCTTTATTCTAAACCACCATCAATTCCAAGTCGCTTTACATCTGAAAAAGGGTTTAAGTACATGATATAAGACAAGAACGAGTACAAAAATCATCACTAAATCAGAAAAAACTGTCAGAGGGGAGAGGGCTCTGTCTGCGAGGACTTATAATCGGAACTCTAACTATATCATATTCAATGATTTATTCTCAGGCAGTCCTCTGTATTAGGTGCTTATCCATGTTTTAATGTCTGTTTCATTTTACAGCCTGTAATTGTAATGGCCGCTCTCAGGAATGTTACTTTGACCCGGAGCTGTACCGTTCTACTGGTCATGGTGGCCATTGTACCGGGTGTTCAGACAATACAGACGGACCCAACTGCGAGCGTTGTAAAGAAAACTACTACCGGCAGAGTGATGATGAATCTTGCCTGGCTTGCAATTGTAACCCTGTTGGTATGTATATATGTGTATATATGTAATATATATTATGCTTAAAGGGGTTGTCTCATCTCAAAGTTTCATAGGATGCATGAATGAAATAATGCTGCTTTGCTCTGTCACTTCCTGGTCAAGCTCTCTGTAATTAGCATATGAGCTCCCAGACTTCTGTTGTTTAGATTAATCTCATGCTGTCAGGACCAGGGAAGCTTATGAGTTAAAGTAAACAGCAGTAATTACTGGCTTTTGTCTGTAAGATCAGATAACAAACAAGCTCTCGCTGTCTGGAGTTCTGTGCTGCACAACCTATGTGATGACGTCACTCCCTGCTATCAGAGCAAAAACCGGGAGGAGGGGTGGGGGGAGAAGTACACAGGTCGGTCACTTGGGGAACCAGAGAGAGCACAGAAGGTGATAAAATCACTTGTAGTTCCTCAACAACAACAAAAAATTAACAACACAATATATTTGGAAAAAGTCTTCATTTTGTGATCCCAACATGTTGAAAGCTAATCTTTGTAGCGAGACAACCCCATCTTCAATAGCTGTTGGCCAAATGCTTGTTCAGCTGTGTTTTCAATGGTGACGGGTGCTTGCCTCTGCTGGAAAAAGAAGGAATGGGCATTAACATTCAAGGAGGCCCTGACATCTGATGGGGAGAGTCTGATGGCCCCAATACACACCAGACAGTTGGCCGGTCCTGCTGAAATCAGCATGTTAAGCCAGCTATTGTCTATGTCTATGGGGAATTTATTGTAAACTTTGTCCAGCTGATTTGTCTTGCAGAAGCATGGGAGATTTTGATGATGTGATGACCCTTGAGCAAAGTAAAGAAAGAGAGACATATGTACAGATGTGTATGTTTGTGTGCTGTTTTTTATATTTTCACTATTTTTATTTATTTAAAAATATGTATAGTAATCACTCAATGGCCTAAGGCCGTGTTCACACGGCTTATTCCCGACGGATTTGTGAGCCGTATTGAGCTCACAAATCCGCCGTGAATAAGGGGCGGGGCCGGAGCGCGGCGGGGACGCCGCTCCCCGGCCCATAGACAACGCATTATCTACGGCGCGTACACGCCGTAAATAATGTGCATGTCACTTTCTCCCCCCGCGGCGGATTCGCCGAGCGGGGAGGAGCGACGGAATCCACTGTTCTCTATGAGAGCAGTGGATTACCGTAATTGCTGCTGCGGATTGGCGCCGTACTGCAGCGCAAATCCGGCACGCAGTACGGCGCCAATCCGCGGCAAAATAAGCCGTGTGAACGAGGCCTAAGGAAACAATATTTTAAAAGGAATGTGTCATTGAAAAATGACTTATTTTTTAACTCACATTTTTATGTTAAACTCATAGTTTAAGAATTGTGTGGTTATATTTTTTAAAATTATACATTTCACTTTCAGTATTTATTTTATTATTCTTAAGTCCTGCAGTTTTCACTTTGGCCACTAAGCCTAATAATCGTCTGACACTTCCTGTTCTGTTTAGAGAGCTTTTCAGCAGTCGCTCATTATCAGTAAAAGCAGGGTCACACTGAAAGGAGACACCATTGTGTACAGATAACACAGAATCCACCAGTCGCAAGAGGAGATGTCACAGCTTCCCCCTCTCCCCTCCCTTCACAGTGAAAACTCTCCTATGCAAGTCTATGGGACAGAAACTGTCTTGTGAATCCTATGTGCATGAAGCTGCTGTAAAGTATCTCTATGACTGCTGGTAAAGCAGTGCAAGCAAGAATGTCTTCCCCCACAATCATATATAGAGAAATCTACAATCGGGAAATAAAAACGACTGAGAGGAAATGAATATTGATCAGGGTCGTGATTTAATAAGTAAAAAAAAAATTGGTGACAGATTCCCTTTAACATTCAATAGTCTTTCCTGGGACATTGTATGCTGGGTCTGGTTTCAAGATACGATGACCCAGTTACTGATCCAGTCAATTATCATGAATATTTTACTTGTAAAACTCCTGCATTAGGGTAGTATAGGCAATGACTGGCGATCTATTAGCGCCTCTCTACAGTACAGTGCTCTACCTCATGTCCTCTACCGCTCTTTACATGTGCCAGGATGAGCAGCTCCTTTAGGCATCAGCTGAGGGCCCCATTTTCTTTTCTCTAGTACATTGTGTATAAAGTACAAGATCCAAAGTAGATCCTATTCTCACCCTAGAAAGAGATTTCCAGCTTCCAGGAGCTCTTTCTGATGAGCAATGTATGGACTTATTTTATCTGTATTCGTTATCTGTATAATTTTCTTTAATCTGCATTCCACATGGTTAGTGACACTTTGGGGCTTCGGAACCAACTACCAGTTTTCCACGGTTTTGACCAATCAATATTGTATATGGAGCAACGTGTGTGTGCGTGCGTGTGCGTGTGTGTGTGTGTGTGTGTGTGCATTTTTTTGTGATTCTTCACAATTTTTTTTTATATCTTTGTTTGAAGCCAAGCCTGTGTGTGTATAGATACGGATAGATATAGATGTGTGTATGTATATATATATATATATATAATGTGTGTGTATATATATATATATATATATATGCGTGTGTGTATATACAGCAAAAAAAAAACAGGGAATGAAAAGTTTTATTTATAATTTTTTTTTTCTTTAAAATATTTTTTTTTTTTTTTTTTTCTGGTAGGGGGGGGGGGGGTGATTTTGTCCTTTTACATAGTTTGCAGATGTTACATTTTATGTCCTGCATTGCTTCTGGGTGTCTGCTTTACTCCGCAACCCGGTGATGCTTATCTTCACATCCTTTGCTGGAAAATCTCTCCTGGGTCAGACACAAACAACAAATCCTTTTCTAAACACATTGGTTGAGAGCAGACGTGTGGAGCATTGCAGCCCTATGTAAATAAGCATCATGCTGCCTTCTAAACAAAGGAGACCTCACACTGATCATCTGCCCCTATGGCTTTGTGCTGAATTCCGACCTCCTGCTGTAAGATCACATATACCATAGCTGTATACAGCTAGCTGCCATAAACATGAAGAATACATTCACACATCTTAATTAAAACCTTTAATGTAAAAAAACAAGTTGAAATAAATCGGTCAATGAAGCAGTGCCCACAGTCTTACTGTCTGGGCCATACCATCAGCTTCAGCCTCTGAAGATAGCATTTTTCAGATCATGACATCGGCTTGTAAGAATGTTGTTTCCATGTTTCATGTTACAGGTCCCAGCTGTATATACTCAATGAAATGTACAGAGCAAGCCTCAATTATAAATATAGCCAGAGAATTCAGACAGCCATGTTGTCCTTTATGGGTGATCTGTGGAATTGTTGTCTTGGACATGAGCTCCATAAATTAGATTGAGAAATCTTTGATTGGTCTGTGCCATGGTCTGTGGCCTGGTCTGGGATTTCATATGACAGATGGGCAGCATGGTGCTTAGCTCTGCTGCCTTACAGCGCTGGTGTCCTGGGTTCAAACCCCACCAAAGATCACATCTGCAAGGAGTTTGTGTGTTCTCATGTTTATGTGGGTCTCCCAACTCTCAGAAAATATACAAATTGGTTAATCTGGAATCTAGATTGGGAACTCCAGTGGGGGCAGGAACCAGTGTAAATAATGGCAATCTCTGTACATTGGGCCTGAAAGACTTCTCCAGAACCTCACAATGACTGAAAAAATCCAAAAAGGCCCCCACGGTCAGCAGAAAATGTCCTGAAGCTGCCCTCCAGCCATCCAAAGTCTTTAACATTGGCCAGCTTTATTTCACAGTGGACCTTCTTTTCATTAACGGCTATTTCCTAAGGCCGTGTTCACATGAGGTGAATTTTTTGTGCAAGATCTGCAAGAAATTAGAGCAGAATGCAAGTGCACTGCCGGTTAAAATCTGCACAGGTTATGGGGCGTGCCTATATCATAGAGTGGTACCTTGAAATACGAGTTTTTATTTCGCTATGTGACTTTGCTCTTAACTGAAATTGCTCTTATGTCAAGCAAATTTTTCCACGTACCCCAAAACCACCACAATTTCTTTATTTATACTATATACAATATATCAAAATGGAATGTAATTGTACTTATTCAAAATTCACGGATAGCTATATATTAGGAGCTTTTGAGCAGGAGCTGCTGCAATGCATAAAGGAAAAATCAATCTAAAATCCAGTGCTTCTTTTATTGAATTAAAAAATTAAAAACGATAATCGATCAGGCAACCAGTGACTTGTTTCAAGCACAAGGATCTTAGTCATACTGCAATTCATGTCTGCTCTCCTTCACTATTAACTCAAAATATTCGCTCTTAACTCGAAGAAAAAAATGGACCAAGCGCTTGCTCTTATCTTAAAAAAACTCTTTAAGTCAAGACGCTCTTAAGTCAAGGTACCACTGTACTTATTTCTTATTTTTTGGTTTCAATGTCACCCTTGTGCAGCTGTGTGTGAACATGGCTGTTTCATGAAACCATCATCAGTCAGTATTCTGCTGACTGCAACACAGGTAATGACTAATAATTTTCATTTTTCCCTCCTTTCTTCTCAGATCAGTCTCACCATAAGAATCATCTTTTCAGGAATTACTGTTATCTCATTTCGTTTATTGTGTGAATTACCTTGTTTTTTTTTTTTAAGTGAACCTATGTTCTAAGCAAAGATTTTTGTGTCATTAGGAATAGTTATTATACACTGTTTATAGATCTATGGGTGAATGATGACGTGTTTTTCCTTTTAGTAGTTTACATAAGACTTACATTTTCAGAGGACCTGCTAACTCTCCTGACCCCTCCGTTTTGGTAAATAAGTGTATTAGTTCCCCATGAAGAAAATCAAAAAATTTAAAACATTGTGATGTCCCTCTGTTATCCTTCCTGGAAATCAGTGACAGTGTTACCATTTCCCTTCCTGGAAATCAATCCTTTTTCCTTTTTTCCCTTCTGAAAAAGATTTGTTTCCATTGCGGGTATTGAAAACCCTATTGCAAAGGAAGGGAATGCTCATTTACCCAAAAGGGTTTTTAATTTCCTTTTGTCAGGAGAGCTGAGGGGTCCAATTTTAATCCTCATTTATCTTGTTTTTTAAACCTCAGTGTCTTTTCTGGTACCTTACAGGTTCCTTACACCCAAGTGAAAAAGGACGTTGTACTGAAAACCCGGGGGGTTTGGGAGAGAAGTTGCCCGAGCCACCGGTTTCCCATTCGCTCACTGAAGCTGGCTGCAGGTAATAACCTCAATCAGATTTATTTCAAAGCCATCCTCGCTATATCTGTACATGTTGCATTGGCTGGTAATTAATTTCTCCTTATTTTTAGGCCCTGTGCATGTAAACGTCCCGGAGACCGATGATTGTAATTGGAGACGGCGCTGTACTGTAAAAAAACGTTGAAGGCTTTAACTGCGAAAGGTAAGATGAAGTTTGAAGGCATACCTTTTGTCCAAGTTTGCTTTTGCGTAGTACTTTGACAGATTGGATATATAAGAGTCTGTCACATTCAACCAAGCTTGATTCCGCATCAGAGGTAAAGCAGAAATAGCCGAGTAGGTTGTTTATTCAAATTTCTGCCCAGTTGGACCACCCACTGGACACCTAAGCCCCAAATATCAAGATTTCAATCAGGAGGTTACGTTGAAAGTTTTTACACAAAACTGTATGAATCCACTCAGCTATTCCTGCTCTGTAGCTTGGTGATAATTGGTAGCAGTAGTAGCCTGATTGGGCTGCTTTTTCATGGTAAGTCGTTCCCTTTGCAACGGCTGATTTTGACGCTATTTTCACAGATTCCACCCCCAAAACCGTGTCAAGAATGACTAAAAACGCTTCCATTATGTTCCTATATAGGAAATAAGCAAGTCATTCAACAACACTGTTTTTTACTCGCTTTTAGAACGGTTTCCAGCGTACAAAAAAAATGTTAACTTGAGGTGTTTTACCCGGTAAAATGCCCTTGGGAAAAAAAAGGGAGAGCTTCAAACCACCTAAACCCTCAACAAAGTGCGCAGTTTTGGATGTGGATCAGTGCTCAAACACCCTGGCGAAAAAATTGTATGGGTTTCAGAAAGCAAAGCGTGCTGAAAAACCATGTCAAACCACGTGGAAAAAAAAAACCTTGCCAAAACTCGTCTGAAAACGAAAATTAAGAATCGTTATCTTTGTATGTGTGATTACCTTTTTTTTTTAAGGAACCTGATTTCTAGCAAAGCTTTTTGTGTCATTAGGAATAGTTATTATACCACTGATATAGACTATGGGTGAATGAGACGTGTCCTTTATTGCACTTTTTGTTTATAAGACTTACATTTTCAGAGGACCTGCTAACTCTCCTGACCCCTCCGTTTTGGTAAATAAGTGTATTAGTTCCCATGAAGTAACAATCTGAAATATAACATTGTGATGTCCCTCTGTTATCCTTCCTGGAAATCAGTGACAGTGTTACATTATCCCTTCTGAAATCAATGACCGTCGTACATTTCCTTATAAGTTTGTTTACCAGTTGCTGGTGATGGGGACATATCCTATTGACAAAAGGGAAGGGAAATGCTCATTTATCAAAATGGTTTTAGATTTCCTTTGTGTCAGGAGAGCTGAGAGGTCCCATATAATCCTCATTTATCTTGCTTTTAATCCTCACGTGTCTGTTCTGGTACCTTACAGGTTCCACTTACACCATGTGAAACTTGGACGCTGTAGCGTAAAACCCGGGTTATGGAAGAAGTTGACCGATGCCAGCCTGGTTTCCATTCGCTCACTGAAGCTGGCTGCAGGTAATAACCTCAATCAGATTTATTTCAAAGCCATCCTCGCTATATCTGTACATGTTGCATTGGCTGGTAATTAATTTCTCCTTATTTTTAGGCCCTGTCATGTACGCTGCCGGTAGTACCGATGATTGTAATCTGGAGACTGGGCGCTGTAGCTGTAAAGATAACGTTGAAGGCTTTAACTGCGAAAGGTAAGATGAAGTTTGAAGGCATACCTTTTGTCCAAGTTTGCTTTTGCGTAGTACTTTGACAGATTGGATATATAAGAGTCTGTCACATTCAACCAAGCAGTCTGATCTGCCAGCATCATGAGGTAAATGCAAAATCCGAGTAGTTTTATTCATTCTGGCCCAGTTGGACCACCCACTGGACACCTAAGCCCCAAATGATCAGAGATTTCAATCAGGAGGTTACGTTGAAAGTTTTTACACAAAACTGTATGAATCCACTCAGCTATTCCTGCTCTGTAGCTTGGTGATAATTGGTAGCAGTAGTAGCCTGATTGGGCTGCTTTTTCATGGTAAGTCAACCCTTGAACGCTGATTTTGACGCTTTCCATCGACAGATTCCACCCCCAAAACCGTGTCAAGAATGACTAAAAACGCTTCCAGTTCATTGATTCCTATATAGGAATACAGCATAGTCATTCATACAACACTGTTTTTTACTCGCTTATTTAGATACGGTTTCCAGCGCTACAAAATAAATGTTAATTCTTGAGGTGTTTTCACCGAGTAAAATGCCCTTGGGAAACAATGGAGAGCTTCAAAGCAGCATCCTAAACGCCTCATACAAAGTGCGACACGTTTTGGATGTGGATTAGTGCTCAAACACCCTGGCGAAAAAATTGTATGAGTTTCAGAAAGCAAAGCGTGCTGAAAAACCATGTCAAACCACGTGGAAAAAAAACCTTGCCAAAAACTCGTCTGAAAACTGCAAAATAAGAATCGGTTTTGAGGCGAGACTGACGCTGATTTCAGAGCTTGGAAATAAGCGTCCAGATCAGCTGTGTGAACATGTACCCTATTACTTGCACTTTCTTTGTATTATGCTATTATATACAAAGCTGAAATCTGTAAAAAATTAGCACTGGAAAAACAATTATCGGAACTCGGTCTCCCTAACAATGGCAATTAAGCGTTTCTAGGTCAAATTTTTTTTCTTAAATTCTGGTTGTCGCTTCTCAATAAATTAAATAAATAAAAAAAAAAAAAAAGTCATTCTTACATCTCCACTCCCCTCCATGCCAATACTCTCATAGAGTCTTCAGTTCACTTCCATCTCCGGTGATCGGCTAACGTACCCTGCAGCAGTGACCGTTCACTATCTAATGGTAAAGTCAGAAAATGATACTTGACCGTCGCAGTGCTCATGAGCACTGCGACGGTCACAGTGCAGTGCTCATGAGCTGCCCGCCGGGAGCTGGAGTTAAATAGAAGAATCAGTGAGAGAACAGTCAGTGCCAAAATGGAGAATGAAGAAGTATGACTTTTTTTTCCCCATTTTCTTGCAACCACACCACCAGTAATTTTGACATGGACAATCCCTTTAAAACTGGAAAGCTGTAATCTGGCACAACTGTAGTAAGTGTCACCATCCGCTTTCCCAGGATCGGTTTATATTTTTTGCCTTGCTTTGGAGCTGTTCCTATTTTAGTGCCATGAAAGGGTAAAGCGTTCCAGTCCACTCCTAGCAGCTTGGTTGTGCATTGTGATAAAAATAATTTCACTCACCTCCTTCCTCTTTCTTTTAGATGTAAACCTGGTTTCTTTTATATGGATTCGGCAAATCCCCGAGGCTGCACTCCCTGTTTCTGTTACGGGCATTCCTCAGTGTGCAGTAGCGCTGAAGGCTTCACTGTGACCAAGATCGTCTCCACATTTGAGAGCGGTAATTATGTTCTCCGGACGGGAATTTTGTCACCTTCTACTGAGATCTAAAATAGCAGAATGTCAATAACCCTCTTCTGTCCGCAGCGGCTACTGTTTCACATTAATACAAGTCACATCCTGATACTTATTGCTGCTTTGCTAGTTGTCTGACAAGTGTTCAAATGCTTTTACGTATTCGATCTTTGAGCAGATCCCTATAGAAGCCGATGTCTATAGGGGTCGGAAGTTCATGGAACATGCATGTCGCTTGGATAAAATGTATTTTATTGAGACAACTTCATAAACCAAAAGGTCTTTGGCTAGCAGGTCGCTTGCAGCTGCCTTTGCAGCAGGGGTCCCCACCCACCGGCCTCTGGACCAGGACCGGGCCGTGGAGCATGTTGTACCGATCCTCAATACAGTGGTGCTGTATTGTTGGAGAACCAACGATGAGGTGACTACTAGTTTCTGAAGCTCCGCTTCCTGCGACCCTGCGCAGGGAAGTATCGGGAGAGGCAGTGTCATCACTTTATCCCGTATTCCCCCCTACTTTGATGCTGCTGGGGTTTCTTCCTGTAAGGGCATGTCCCCACTAAACGGGTTTTCAGGCGGTTTGCGGTTTTGCGGAGAAAAGCCCCCCCCCCCCTCCCCGCGGCCGTGGGGATGGCCACAAAACAGTGAAAATACCGGTTGCATAAACCAACCGGTATTTGTCACTTGCCATATAAACGGCCCCTAATAGTGGAGGAGCAAGGCTGCAGTAAACAGCCCTGAGCAGTGGCGACAAAACTGCTTCCCCTTTCCTCCTTGCTCATGTGCACTGAACCTCGCAGAGCAGTTGGCAGCCATATTTATAGGTATGTTAGCCAGACAGACTGTCATACTTCATATCATTGTCATATAGATGGATAGATCTCGTTAGTGTCTGGGGACCAATATTATATCATTGACTGACATTCAGTCTGCATGCAGTTGTATTGACCAGCTCTATGGGTCAGTATTATGTATGTATATCATATACATATCTAATTTGCTCTGTTCCCCTCTCCACACATCCACACATGGAATAAAAGGGTTTTTTATTTAGATTTTTTTATATTAGAATCTCCCCGACCATCTGAGAAATTGTGTGACAGAAAACCCATTTAAATGGTGCATTAAATCCCTTTGTTATGCTGCATGCTATGCTATGATTTTTTTAGCCTGTGCTCGGGCAGCAGAATGCGCCCAGTTTTGGCCAGTCATCACAGATGGGTTAGGTTGTGCACCGCGGACTGTGTGGATGCCAGTTTTTGCATTTTTGGTTTGTGTTTCTGATACTAATACAAAGGAAAAAGATTAATGCATGGACTGCGTTCTCTGCTGTAACTTGCATTTAAATCCCTGCGGTGTCTCTTTTTAGGTACAGATGAGTGGGTGGCACAGCAGAGGGATGGGGGAGAATTCCCCCTAACCTGGGTTTCTGAGACCAGCTCATTGTCGGTCACTTCCGAAAGCTACTTTCCCATCTACTTCATTGCACCTGGTAAGTCTAAAGAAGAACGCTTCTCCCATCGATCCGCTAGCCCTATCTGATGCTAAAAATGAATGTATACTTGTTAATTGCTGTAACACACCCTCAGCTAATACAAAGGCACAACTGCTGCTTTGTACATCAACAGAACTGGAGCACCACGGACCCTTCATTCTGCTACTTGTCAGGGGTCTTATCCCCACTAGTCAAGGATTAAAGGCCTAATGTAATACTGTGCAAGTACTCATTGGAAAATTATGTTCTAGGGATAAAGGAGAATGTTATGTATAATGTTAAACTCCCATCGTCAGAAGAGGTCCTTGTACACTCGATGCATGGCACAGTGCTCGGGCCTATTGTAAAATGCCTTCCATATGGTCGGATATTCAAATACACCAGATACATACAATTCTTTCTCACAATGCTTCAGGGCAGACAACCAACCATAAGAGCCTTGTGTGATCGCAAGATACATGTGCTCAATATTATAATTTTGGAACATAAAGTGCGGTGCGAAGCGGCTAGCATAACATTTTGTGCAGGAAGTTAATAAAGGATGAACTCTGTTATCACAATTATCTTCTGCCCTCTGGTAAAATGTTATTTGTAGCCGGCAGACCAAATATTAAGTGAAGGAAAGGCTGTCTGTGGCTCAGGATGTGGTTTAATTTAGAGCTGCGGTCTGCAGGAGGTCAGACTTTCAATGTCATTGCTCAAAATCTGTTGTGATCTGCTCTGACATCTAGTGGATAACCGTGGCAAAGCACACATTGCACTGTGTGCATCACAAAGCTAGGGAATTCTGTCGCATTACTTCAAAAAGTTATCCCCTAAAGAATGGTATGGCAATGTAGAGGAAGCAAGACATTAACCCATTTAGAAAAAATGATCCAGTGAAGAATTGATGTTTACGGATATTTTATAGCGCCATCTGGTGTTCAATTTGAACTTCCAACGAGTGAGCAGAGTCATGGTGGTCGCACATGCTCAGTCACTCTTTCCACGGCCAGGTCTCTGTGTAGTGATCCTCTGTTTACTGTAGGGAAGACAATAGAAATGGCCGCCTGCTCATAGAGGGACTGGAAGAACGGCATGGAAGAACATCTGAGAGAGAACCTCTCAACTTGTGAGGATCGTAAAGCTAGTTTAAAAAGTAAGAAGTGACAGAGTTGTCAGGTGCCAGAGAGGGAAATAGACTGATTTGGTCTGAAGCCTGGCCCCAGCAGCCCCAAGGAGAGTGTGGAGGCAGGAAAGGATGAAAGGTATTTTTATGCTATATTTACTCTCTTAAAGGGGTGTTCCATGCTTGTTCGTATGTCGGGGTATTATAGACGAGAAGACTCATACTCTCGGACGCTCCCATTCACTACCGGACTCTGGTCCGTTCATCCAGGCTAAAGCCGTGCAGGTTATGCTGCGGCCTATGATTTGGCTGGAGCTGTCACGTGAACGATGAACGTTCCCTACTTCACCGAGAGTGAACAGGAACATCTAGTAGTTAATTGAGTCTCTTCTTCTATTTTTACTCCTACCCCAATGGACAAACGAAAATTAATCAGTCCCAAAACACTGCATTAATTACTTTAAAAGGGGCTTATAAAAATTAGTATGGGCTAACCCTCTTAAAGAGGTTTCCAAATATACCTTTTAAGTAAGGTCATGTTTCTCTAGGAAGTATCATACATAGGTGCAGATTAGCTAAAACACCCCTGATAGACTTACCTTACTCTTTTGCCTATTTAGGTATGGTAGTACGTTCACAGGGTGTATTGCGACACGCACAGTTACGCACCATAATACGCCTTCGTTAGTGCTGTTAAAAGTACGCACTTGCAAGCATGTACTTTCAACGCTTGATGGCCCAAGGCAGCATTCTGCATCATATACTTTTCTATTCCTGGTCGCGTAAGCGCCTGATAGAAGTGGCAGGTGACTTCTTTTTTACGGGCGTGCAGTCTGTGACAAAATCCACGATCATAAAATCCTCCATCGTCTGAACGATGACAATGATTTTACACAGTACTCAATGAGTGCTGTACTTGTACATTGTTTTTACTCTATTTGTGGGCCGTACTTCGGCACAAATATGATCCGAAGTACACCCCGGAAATACACCATGTGAACACACCCTAATGCTTTCCGATCCCAACAGTTGTACCTGCTTAGTTTGTATCTGATGAAGTTGAATGGTTATTTACACTATTAGGGTATGTTCACATGGTATGTTGGATCCATTTTACATGCATGTTTGGATCCGTGTTTAGGACCCTAAACGGACCCAAACGCATCTAACAATGTGCAGTGTGATTTAACATTGCTTTCAATGTAAAACATGCATCGGCGTTCAGACGAGTAATCACTGCTGTGTGTTTTACATGCGTCTTTGTGATGCGTGTTTTGGATCCGTTAAAAGAATTGTCATGTCAATTCTTGATCCAAAAGACGCTGCAGACGCCCCATTTAAAACTATAGGGTGCGTTCCACCTGCGTGTTGGATGTGATTTACGGAGCGCTTTTGCATGCGTTTTTCAGATCAAAATCAGATCCAACACACCGTGTGAACATACCCTTATTCAGATTTTATTTTTTTTATTCTCATAACCTTGCCTTATGATCTTTTCTTTTTTTTTCTGCTTTCTTGCAGGAAAGTTTCTTGGTAATCAGGGTCTAAGCTATGGACAGAATTTGACCTTCAGTTTCCGGGTGGAGCGGCGGGATACTCGTCTTTCCGCTGAGGATCTGGTTTTGGAAGGTGCTGGGCTCAGGGTCTCGGTCCCTCTGATTGCTCAGGGAAATTCCTACCCAAGTGAAACCTCTTTGAAATATGTATTCAGGTAAAATCTCCTCTTAGTGTTTGGTGATTGACTCAGAGATAAATGAAGCACTTAAATCCTCTGATATCTGGCATGTGCCTGTTTATAGTAGGATGACAGTGTTTACCAGCAGACGGTATATGAACACATTCCTTTCTAAGGGTCCTGGGTGGCAGGTTAAACAATGCACATGCGGTCTGCCGAGTGTGCAGATACATGTGTTAGAGTCCTCTGCCAGTCTCTCGGATGGGTCGGCCATTTATCTTCTGGTTATGTTTTTTTTTTTTTTCAGTGGAGCAAAATAATGTCAGGAATTTGCTGCATACCTCCAGCGTGCATGTGGAGACAGGCAGCTGGGAGGGAAGGAAAGGGTTACCGCCACATTAATTACAGGAGAGTGACACTAATTTCAATTTCCTTTCCACAATTCATCAACCATAAATTTTCATATCCCCCTGTGCAATGTGCGCGGATTCCCACAGCCATACAGTGTGTACGGAAGGCCCTGATTGATAGGCATGGTCATTCATTTCTCCCACAGGATGTCTCCAGTAGTCTTGATTCATGCAGTGCAGGGATCTGTTGTTCATTGAGAACTTTGGCTTTACCATGACCTGTTTTAAACTTGTGTTTTTATGTTACTTTTTTTTTTTTTTTTTCGAATTTTGTTTTTTTATTTTCCCATAACATATCAATATTATATATATATTTTTTTTTTTAAATCCTGCAATTTTCACTTAAGTCACGAGGCCTAATAATATTGACACTTCCGTCTCTGTACAGAATTCTTTTCAGTAGTCTCCTCATCAGCACAAGCAGGATTACAGTGAAAGGTGACACCAATGTGTATAGATAACACAGCATTCACTATTCATAATAGGAGATAGTCACAGCTTCCCCTCCTTGCACACTGGTTGCTTCTCAGTTCACAGAGCATGCCTTGAAAACTCTCTTATGGAAGTCAATGGGTCTGCTTCTGTCCACAGGCTCCTATGTCCATGTAGCTTCAGTAAAGCATCTTTCTAAATGCTGTTAAAAGCAGCTCAGGCAAGATGGCTGCCTCCATAATCCTCTGCAGGAAAACAGAATTGTAAAATGTACAATCTAGAAGTAAAAACCACGAAAAAAAAAGAATGTATCAGTCTTTTAATTAGTAAAAAAAAATTCTGATAGATTCCCCTTTAAATTGCATCCTCCTCTGACTAATGTGGGGCATGGATTATGGCTTCATGCTAGAACTACATCTCCCAGCATGCCTCACTGTCTGCACACAGCTTGTAGCTCTTCCTCATGTTCATCTCTGGCCTCAGCTACGTCATTTACTCAAAAACACAAGGCCATTGTGGCTGGACAATGAATTATTCCCAGTAGGAGGTAATATAAGCCCTAGTAATCAATTAGTAAAAAGTATAAAGCACAAGCGCCAATATAAGAGAGAGCTGCTGAAAAAATGTCAAGGGATTACTCTGCCTATTTCCCAAACTTAAATTACCAATTATATATAGAAACAACTGACACCAGCGCTAACTCTTCTATATGTCTCCCAACTAAATGTAGCAACTTTCCAGAAAATAAACATAATAGCAATAATGAGGAATATAAAACTACTATAGAGGAGGAGAATATAATAGAACAACAAATAGCCAAACTCCCTATTATAACTCAGTATCATGATCATACAAAATTTTTAAAAACATAATTTATAAACATTGGTCTTTTTTTAAAACAGGATAAAATTATTGGAGAATTTTTGTCAAAGAATCCATAGATTTTTTTTAAGAAAGCAAGGAATTTAGGTAATTTTATAGCACCTACGGTTAAAAATATGGTTAAACCTTCAGTTAAAAACACCGGCAGTAATGTTATTGACACAGGAATTACCTGGTTGGAAAATAACCATATAAAAAGGTCCGGTTTTTACTCATGTGGACATTGTTATGCATGCCGACGTTGCCATGCTAATAAAAGTAAAACTTAAAATTTTAGTAATGGAACTACTTCTGAACGTTTTGAAATTAAAGTTTCATATTACATGTCAAACCAAATATGTAATAAAATGCGATAATATGCCCATGTGACAAAATGTAATATAGGAGGACGAAACATCCATTATATGTTCGTTTGAGAGAACATTTTTAAAACATTCAGAGAGGGTATTTAGGAAAATCCACTATCCAGACATGTTGGTCACCTGCATGAGAAATCCCCAAAAAATGTAACATTTTTTGGAATTGAACAAGTTAAATTAGGATAGAGGAAAGGGGATCTTATTGGTAAGATGTCTAGGATAGAAACAAAATGGATTTTTAATTTAAATACTCAGGTAGCAAATGGCCTTAATGTTGACATTGAAATATTTGCATTTTAAATAAGGAACGCAATGCATGATGGTACTTGCATATATGTATATTTTTAAGGATTTATTTAGGGATTATCACTATTATTATTATTGTATCTTTTGGATTTATTACTTTTAAGGATTATAATAATGCTAGTGAGAATTTTAGTAAAAAAATTTTTTAATATTTTGATAATAAAGATTAAAAGTTTTTATATTTACATTTAATCACTTTCATCTAAACTGACAAAAAAGAAAGGGATGGTAGTTAATGCTAGCTTGGCAATTCCAATACAGCCCTGATGAAGGAAGCCGTGATTTCTTCCCAAACGCGTTGGTACTTTATATTGGACAAGCCTCTGTAGTTTAGGTGAACGTCACCTTAGTCTGCCAGTTAGTTTTTACTGTTTTGGGTATCTGAGCGCTGCCGGCCGGAGCGCTTGGTTAATTTGAACACGAACGTTCCAGTCCTTACTTTGTCAGTTAAAGTGGATCGCTGTGGATATAATAACGATCGGATGCATTTTATGGAAAGAGCTTTTAGTACGTTGCAAGAGTTCTTGTAATTTTTGGTGCTTTTATGTGTATTTTTTTAATGACCTTTAGTTGTGAGATACGGAGTTGATTAGGGTAGAAGAGCTGATTGTGGACTAACCACTGGATCAGGTGTTCACCATTGCTTCAATCAACAGTGATTGTTGAGCTAATTTATTTTCTGGAAAGTTGCTACATTTAGTTGGGAGACATATAGAAGAGTTAGCGCTGGTGTCATTTGTTTCTATATATAATTGGTAATATAAGCCCCACTGCTACCTGGGAGAAATGTAACAGGTGCATCTCCGTAATGAACAGTAGCTCACACACCCATCCACTAGAGGGGCAACTGCCTAGTAAAAAACTGCACATTGGATAAGTGACAGTTTGCACCAGTATGCAGAAAAGCCATGCAGAAATTGCAAAAATGGAAAAATAACCAGTAAACAACCACTCAAACGCCTACAATCCATGAGGGAGGTGATTACAAGTATTACAATTGCATACACATAAGGAGGATTATAAAGGGTGACAATTATACGGTTACGTGTGGTGCACCATGCTGGCTTACAACCAATTGATAACACCCATACAACGGGTTGACCAGCATATTTCACGTTTCCAACACAAAATACTGACACCTTTTGCTCCCCAGTATCACAGGGCAAAACTACGTACTGGAAAAATATCAAATATTAGGCATTAGTGATATATTGGCCAGTATGCGCAAGCTCGCAACCCACATTAAGGGTCCCTAGTGAGCTGCACCTGTCACATTTCTCATAGGTATCACTGGGGCTTATATTGCCTCTTACTGGGAATCGTTCATTGTCCAGCCATTGAGCTGTAAGTAGGGCTTTGTATCTGTGTATATAGAGACAAAGAAAAACATTGTAGCTCTAGCCCACTGGATCCCATGAATACACATGGGTGCTTTGGCATCTGTAAGTAAATTTAGGAACAATGATTGTCAGGCGTTTGATCTTGGAAAACCCCTTTAGGAAGCTTATTGAATCCTTTCTGAATGCCGGAGTTTTGTCTCTTACTATAACTAAAGGGAAAGTCATTCTAAAATACATGTATATTGTCTGCCTGCCTGCCTGCCTGCTTCCCTAGATAGATAGATATAGCACTGATATACATGCATTTTAGAAGCAGAAACTCCATGCAAGCGATTGTGCTGCTCAGTATTCCGCGGTCCCTGTTTCTACAGAACCTCATTAATATCTTACTTTTTTTTGGGAACACATCTGCTTTTGTTTAAAGAGAGGAAGGAGCCTGTAGTTGATATTTTGACATATAATCACATTAAAAATCTGCCTTTCTGTTTACAGAAAGGAAGATTTCCAAGTGTTACACAAGAGGCGACTGCAATACAAGCCAGTTGCTTATTTGTTGGAAATTTCCAGACAGAAATCTCGATTGTTTAAAGGGTTTTTCTCACGACGTGAAATCGGCTTTGATGGTTGCTGCAGAACCTGCATCGGGCCATGGGGTGGACGCTAAGCCATCCTCCAAAATTCACTTTGGGTTGTTCCAAATAGTGGTGTGTTTGTGTCGGCTAGTTAGGGAACCCCCTAGAATGAAAGAGGGGGTTTGGCCACTAGGCCGCCTCCTCGTTCCTTTGCGCACTACAAGCGATTTCGATCGTGAAAAAAAACCCCCTTAACTCTTAAAGGGGGTTTTTCAAACAAAAGCAGTTCAGATGCATGGTGCTGTCTCATACGGGTCAGGGGGGTGGCTGCTTCTTGGCGTTTAGCATTAACTTGGGGCATCCCGCTTTTTCAAAAAGTACTGACATGAGAACAGGGGGATGTGCTATAAGACAAGCAAAAAGAAAAACAAAGAAAGGAAGTAATTACTTTGTTGGATAACACTTGCTCTCAAGTGCTGGCACCCACCTGTCTCATTCCTTATCAGAAAAGACAAGGAGAAAATAAAAAGGGGAGGCAGGATGGTAAACCAAGAAACCGTTCATCAAGCTGATAAATTCAAAATGTCTCCCACCAAACCCCAAAAAATAAAGGAAAATTTTTGGAAAATCCCCAAATTTTACCGGTTCCACGGGTTTAAAAAAGTGTCTTTGTAGTGGACAACCCCCTTTTAGTATGCTGGCAGGGGTTTGCGGGTCCCCCGGCTCTAAATGCCCTGTACAAAAGGAATGACTTTTTATATTATCTTTTGAAGGCTTCATATGCAGTGTAATACTATTCTGTTGAAAAAAGATCTCACGACTGAAACGTTCAGGGTCTGTTCAGTCTGAATTCTTATTCCGTTAGAATTATCCAAATAAAGGGGGCCTCCAATTTTGAATAATATTATTTTTTAGGTCAGCCTAGTGGTGCCCATTTAAAAGAGAAAAAAAAATTTAATGCCAACTTTTTCAGCTTTGCGCCAAACCTATTCTTTTACTACTTTTTTCCCTTGTAAGGTGACAGGGGGCTGCAGCTTTCGCTTGCTATACGGTAAGGCGGGATGTGAACACTGCAGTGGGTTTCCCCCCTTTCAAAGAAAGAAGAAAGAAGGGGGTTGTTACACACTTTTTGGGATCCTTTTTTGATTGCGTTTTAAAACGGACCTTTTTAAAATCCGGAAAACGATAAAAACCTGCATCCAAAAAGGGGGATCCAGAAAAGCAAAAGCTATCCTTTTTTGTAGGGTATTGGATGCGTTTTGATGCTTTTTACGGACCGTTTTTTTGGGTCCGTTTTTTCAATGCTTTTTTTAAAATCAATCATCAAACTGCAAACTGCAATTTAAAAAATAAACCCTACAATGACCAAAAAAAAACCCCTTTTTTTTTACCTAGTGTCAATCAACTACACCTAGATTTAGAACCACCCCCACCCTTTTTTAAACCCAAAAAAGTTTCCAAACCCACCCATGTAAATGAATAATAAAAAACATTTAAAAACAAATATAAACAAAAAATATATTTTTTAGATCCCTAATATTTTATATACATTTATATAAAATATACATTTTTTTAAATACTTTTTTACATTTATAATTTTAATACAATTATATTATAAATAAATACTATAAAAAATGTGTGTGATATAATAAAAAAAATAATATATATATAATAAATTTTTAAAATATTAATATTATTTATATATAATAAAATATTTAAAATCTTAAAAAATAAAATAAATAAATTTTAAAAAAATATATATATATAAAAAAATATATATATTTATATATATTATATATTATTTTTTTTTATTTAAAATTTTATTATTATATACATTTTTATATATATAATTAATTTAAATTTAAAAAAATATAACCCAAACATAAATTAAAAAATTTTATTTTTAAATTTAAATCCAATGCTTTTTTTAAAAATTTTTTTGGCATCGAAAGCGGATCCAAAACGCACCCAAATGATCCCCTTTTTTTTTTGGATCCGCTTCCCGGGATGCCAAAAAAGCGCACTCCATTTTTTCCTATGAGGTTTTTCCTTGCTAAAACGCAAGAGAATTGACATGTCAATTTTTTAAAAAAGGGGCCAAAAGCATCGGCGATCACCCCGTGGAACACTATGCGTTTTTTGCCATTGAAAGCAATGTTTAATCCACTGAAATTTTTTGATTCCGTTTGCGGTTTCCGAAAAGGACCGTAAAACGGATCACAAGAAATTTTGAAAAGCCCAAGGGGGGGCCCGGGAGAGGGGGTCGGCCCCTTACGGAAAGGAGGCGAGGTGTTTTTTTGTTTTTTAATTTTAAATGGGAACAAGCTGGCTAATATGAAAAAAAAATTGGTGGAGAATCCCTTTAAAGGGGTTTTCTCACCACGATGATTAGCTTTTGACATGTTGGGGAAAAGGAATTTAAAGACCTTACCAAAAAACATTGGTTGTTTTGCTTTGTTCGAGATAAAGGAGTCGAATCTATTTTTCACAGGTTTCCTAGTTTACTGACCATCTCCCCCTGCTCTCCATTGGGCAAATTTTGCCCAGCGCTGTCCCGTTCCTACCGAGTATTATCTCGAGCACTAGCGCTCATTTACCTAAGTTAATGAGACGTGTGAACCATTCTGGCTCAGTAGCCATGTGCACTGCTATATGCAAAACTCCAACACTCCATTCACTCTAATAGAATCCGCTAGGGATAGCAGAGCTACGTGTTCTTCTGTACATTCAAAAGTAGAAAAGAAACATAACTAACCTGCAAAGCCTCCCCCCCATCCCTTGGGCTCCCTAGATGAGGTCATGTTTCATTGGTACACCCCAATCACTGACCCACATGTCTTCCTGTGTGCATGGCACATGGCTGCTCTGGCCAGTGATTGGCTGTATTGTTAAGGATGATGACAGACATCATCGGGGGCTGAACAGGTGTTTGGGCAGGTAAAATTATTTTTTTCTTCTATTTTTATCCCTTTCTGACCAGAACATCTTGGGCAACATGTATGAACAGGGCTGCAGCAGAAGTCTCCCGTCTTTTCAGCCGTGTTCGCTATATTTTTAATCATGCGCACTCCAGTTGGGTCTTGTAAAGCGCCGCGGCATTTGTAATGCGCCTGAGATGGGGGGGGGGGGGCCGTGGGGGGTGGCCCCCACAACCGTACGATTCTACACATTTTGACTTTTTTTCGAAACCCAGACGCTTTACTGTGGAACGGTAGCCCCATTTTAAAAAAGTGGTTACCTACCGAATTCGCTTAGTACTAGAAAGGTAAATCTATGCCCCGCAGTAGAAAGGGCAGAGATTGGGGCACATTTACGTACTAATCCCGTAAAGAAAAAAAATGGGCCTAAAACCGTCACCATTGAAAATAAGGGTGTTCCCATAAACAAAGCGTTTTTGCAGGGTCGGCTCTCAGCCAATCGGTATGAAATGAGGGGGGGGGCTTTTGCCCGTCCCCCTTTTTCGTTTCTATGGTAAATTCTGACATACAAAGTATGTCCCATCAGCTAATCGGGAGTTCCCAAAAGAGGTAAACAGGGGAGCCGCAAGCACCCTATCATTCTATTGCATGGTTGGATCGCAACTAACTAAAAAGCAACCCGGTGCAGTACCCTTGCTTTGTGGGAACACCCCTTAAAAAAAGTTTCCCAGCATTGACTTCTTGTAACCCAGCACCTGACACCCCCGAGACTCTGATATCCAGCAGTTTGTGTGTGTAAATAGCACTTTTTAAGCCCTTTTGTAATGAAAATTATGTGTTTGTCCCCTCAGTTGCATGAAGCTACCGATTACCCATGGGGGCCCGCATGTCGCCCTTTTGAATTTCCAGAAAATCCCCCAGAATCTTACCAATAAAAATCGGGGAAAAACAACATGAAAGAAGTAATTTTTGCAGCTAAGCTCTGTTCCTAGCCACTTCCATGATAAGTTGATTAATGGTTCTCTAATAGCCTGGACCACACTAATGTGCTGCGGTGATCCGGCCTTTCCCCGGGTCTGTGCGTGGTTTTCCATCTGCAGCTTTTGATGAAGTTCTGGCTTTCAGCCCATTATTTGGTTTTATGCCTTTTTAAAACAGACGATTTAAAGGGTAAAATAATGTTCATCTATATGCAGAAACCCATTTGTAGTCCCGTTTTTAGGCTTAAATCAATTGGTCAGCATTTTGGGAAAAGAATTTTTGGGGATCAGCAGGAATCCCCATGGGGGACAGCTTAATTGGAGACCCCTCATTCTGTTGGGGGAAACCCAAATTTTTAACACACACTTTCACTGCAAGAGATACTAAAAAACCTGATAATTATACTTGTCCTTTGGGTTTTTCCCACACATTTAAAAGCAAAACCGTCAGGTATTTTTTTTTCTCCCTACCCTGAAGCAGGGAAAAAGCAAAGTCTGTGATGTTAGGCGTATGTTTTTGGAAAGGATTTCGCTTAAAAAATCAGAAACCAAAAGGATCCTTAAGGACGTGAAAGTCCTTTTACACTGCTCCCTTTTCTTGTAAAGACCGCTCTCCCTAAAATCTGTGTTAGGAGCAGACTGCAATACTTTGTTGCAGGGTAAGCAGCTTTGTTTAAAAATTTTTAAAATTTGAATCGTTTTTTTATTTAATTCGCATCAATCATATTATCCTTTTAAATCAAAAGGCTCCTCCCTTTTCTTAACCCTAATTCCAGAGTCACTTCTTTTGCATCAAAAACCTACTATCCAGAGCTCAGCTCCACTTCTCTAAAATAAACCCTATTCAAACAGACCCAGCTTCTCCCACTACATATAACCCCATATAACACAGGCTCACTTCCCCCCCTCTATCATATAACACTAATCACTCCCCCCGGCCACTTTATTAGGTGAACCATGCTGAAAACGGGTTGGCCCCCCTTTTGGTTCAAACTCCCCTCAATTTTGGGCTAGATTCCACAAGGTTTAAAAACGATGTCATTTGGTCCCAAAGGGGGCCCCAAAAAGGTGCCAAGAAAATTTTCCCACACCATGACACCCCCCAACCACCACCCAACCATTTTACAAGGCGGAGGGATCCATGCTTCATGTTGTTAACGCCAAATTCTGACCCTTCCCACCAATGTCGCAGCAGAAATCGAGACTCATAAACCCAGGAAAACTTTTTTTTTTCCAAACTTCTATGCCAATTTCGAGGAGTTTTGGGGCAAATTGGAGCCCCCTTTTCCCTGTTTTTAGTGAAAGGAGTGGCACCCGGTGTGGCCCTTCTGGCTGTAGCCCATTTCCTCAAAGTTCGCCGACTGTGGTTCAGAGATGCTCTTCGCCTACCTTGGTTTAACGGGTGGCTATTAGTCATTTTTTGCCTTTCATCAGCTAAAACCATCTGCCCCATTCCCCTTTGCCCTTGGCATCAAAAAGGGCATTTCCACCCAAAGGTTTGCCGTCACTGGATGTTTTTTTTTTTTCGGGACCATTCTCTTAAAACCCTAGAGAGGGTTGGGTATAAAGGGGGAAAAACCCCCAGGATACAGTTCTGAAATACTAGCCCCCTTCGGCACCAAAACCATGCCAAGTTCAAAGGCACTTTTCTTCCCCATACTGTTGCTCGGTTTGAACTGCAGGAGATTGTCTTGGCCGTCAAATGCCTAAATGCACTGAGTTGCCGCCATGTGTTTGGGGCTTTTTTGAAATTAAGTGTTAAACGAGCTTTGGACGGTGAAAATAATAAAGGGGCCGGTGGGTGTTTTAACAGGCTCACTTCTCTTGCAACTAAACCCTAAAACCCCAAAGCCACTTCTCTCCCCTCTTCCTAAAACCCCAAATTTCACAGACCACTTCTCTATCATATAACCGTTTATCACGACCTCAGCCCCCTTCCTTTCATATAACCCTATATCACAAGTCACCCTCTCCCTTTTTCTAAAACCCCTTTTTTTCCGGTCAGTTTTCCTTTCTATCATAAAAACCTATTTCACAGAGCTCAGCTTCTCTCCCTTTTCCAAAAACCTATATATCACGGAAAGCTTTTCTCCCTTTTTTAAAAAACCCTTTATATCACGAGAGCTCGTTTTCCCCCCCTTCCCCCAAAACCCTATATAAACAAAGACCAGCTTCTTCTCCCCTTTTATAACCCAACAATCACGAGCTCACTCCACTCCTCTATCATATAACCAAAAAACCAGAGATCTTTCTCTTCTTCTTTCTACACGCCCGAATAAGGCAGCATAAAATTTAACTTTTCCAAAGGGTTTTAAAGGACTGAAATGGTTATGTTTGGGTTTTTGTTTAAAAAGGGGTTTTTTTTTCGGGGTCCCAATGGTTTTTGACAACTCGACCACGGAACGATAGCTGCTGGAGATGCCATAAATTGTTTTTAGATGGAAAACCCCTTTTTATTTGTGACAACATACAATCATGCGTCGTCTTGTCTGCACCATGTTTCTTTTTTGGGTGCGCCTAACTAACCACCGATTCAGGGAGCCTTTTTGGACACTTTTCAGTGTTATCCTCTCTCTTTATTTTTAAGACTTAACAAAGCTTTTAGCAGAGGCCTTATTGAATTGTGGTCTTGAATCGGTGCCTGACCTGAAAATGATGCAAATTATAGCAGTAATAGGCTTTATATGTTCCTTAGTAAAGGAGTGAAACTTGCCCTTTTTGGGCGCATTTGGCACAGTATTTAAGGGGATCCCGGGTTTTCAGACCCCCCCCGGAAAAAATCTGCAAGGAGTTTGCATGTTCTCTTGTTTGCGTGGTTTCCTCCAGGTGCTCTGAATTTCCCCACACTTCAAAAAGTTGGAATTTATCATTTGAGCCCCATTAATGACCTATCTTTGTCCAGCACTTTAGAATAGAATGGTACTACAGGCAGTCCCCGACTTACACCGGTCTGACTTACATCTGTCCCCTAGTTACAAACGGGATGGGGGGCATCTGGACTTGTAGTTTCCATGTTCTACAGCAAAAGTAGTTGGGGAAAATGACAAGTTCCACCCCCACAGCGCAAAAAGAAAAAAAAAAATTTGGGTTAAAATCTTCTCAACGGGACAAAAAACAAAAAAAAAGTAAAAAAACCTTTCCCCGCACTATCCAAAACTAAAAAAAAACCTTTGTGGGAGTTATTTTTAAATTTAAAATGAAACCCTGTTCCCCCTTGAAACAGATCCAACTTAAGAACAAACTTACAGTCCCTATCCCGTTTCGTAACCACCCGTAAGCCTGTACAAAAAAAAAAAAAAAGAGTAAAAAAAAAAAAAAAATACCTCTCCGGACTTTTTCCCCTTCGTTTAGGGAAAAATTCAAACTTTATTTGTTTTTTTAAATTCTAAAAAATTACTTTTTTCCCGTCGGGGGAGAAAGACTTTATGGGTTTTTCCTGAATGTCATTGAGTTCACACAGGGGATGTCCTTTGTCGACTCCCAAATTTTGGTCTTTTTTTTGGGAGTCCAGTTTTAATCCCCCTTTCATGAAAGTTTATTCATTGTGCATCTTTTGGTGGAGTGGACCAGTGCAAAAGGTTTTAAAAGAAAATGTCAGAAAAGAGCCCCGGGTTCGGGCCATTGGCGTCCAAAGCCTCGGGAGCTGTTAAGGGGTTTCAGCGCTGCGCTTTTCTCTGTAGTGCCAAATCTTCCACAAACTTGCCATTTATTTTAAATTTTTTACTTTTGTTTAAATGTTTTTCCTTAAAAGGGGGAAATCAATACAAAAATTTTTTAATTTTTTTTAAGTGAAACCCTTGTTTTTTTATAGGTGTGGTTTCTTGGGGGGAGGAAATTTTTATAACTGCACATGTTGGAGGTGGTGATGCTGCTCCATGGGTGGAGGTTTGCAGCTGTCCCACTGGGTATATTGGACAGTTTTTTAAAGCTGGCCCCGGGATCCGGGGGAACCCGGCCTAGGACCATACAGCCCATGTGTACTTTGTACTTGTAATGGCCATAGCGAGTCTTGTGACCCTGAGACAGGTGAGTGGTGGCCACAGCTGCTATTTTTTTCTACTAGAAGTGGGCGGGAAAAATAAATTTGGGGCCCCAAACCTATCTGAATTTTGTTCCGGTTGGGGTGGGTATTAAACGGTAATTTTAAAATATAAAATTTAAGTTTATGAAAAAATCTACCCGGAAAAGTCAAAAATATCAATTTTTTTGTTTCATACGTGACTTTATTTTATGTAAAATATGCCTGGGCATATTGTAATATTAAAAAATATATCGTTTTAGGGTTAAAACTTTTTTCTGTCTTCTACCAAAAAGTTGTTGTTCCCTGTTTACATCATGTTTTTTTTTTTTATTATCGGGGAAAGCTGTTAACGCATATGCTATATGTGTCTACAGGGTTACATTAACCCAATTAAAGCTAAAAGAATATCGATTTAACATTTTGTAGGACTGGTTAATGTCTGTATACCACAAAAACTAACAAGTAGATTATACTATTTCATATATAAGATCCTGTTTACAAAAAAAAAAAAGTGACTGTTGAATGTCATAGTAGTCTGCAGGTGACCATGTATGGCATTATCGCAGCCTACATTTAAGGTATACATTGCAAGCTCTTCTTAAAGGGGTTTTCTTGTTTCAAAGATCATAGTTCAAAAGGAGCAGATTAAGAATCTAACTTTGTAGGTCCTTGGTTACCATAGGCAAAGTGCTATGGTTTAAGAGAACGGGCCGTTTGATGTTTGGGAACGAAGTGAGAGGTCTGGTCGTATTATGCCTTGGTCCCGCCCCCAGTTGTAATCGGGAACGCGCGTCAGCCGGAGAAGCAGGACAGAGGTTGTGGACGGCAGCGGGGGAGGGTGGGGAGGAGGTAGAGGGGGAGAGAGATGCGGGATTTGCTGTTTTCACTGACAGCAATCAGTGGTAGTTGCAGGGTTTTCTGTTTTCACTGACAACAATCAGTGGTAGTTGCGGGGTTTGCTGTTTTCACTGACAGCAATCAGTGGTAGTTGCGACATATGCGTGAGGGGTTTGCTCTGTTCACTGGCAGCAATCAGTGGTGGTTGCGACTTGTGAGCGGGGTTTGCGCTTTTCACTGACAGCAATCAGGGGTCCTGCACCAGAGAGAGAGATCTTGTGCAGATAAAGCGTATAGTTTTGTTCTGCAGATCTGTGGAGGTCAGAGGTGTTATAATCTGCAGGATATATCACTGTTTGAGAGACGCACACAAAAAAAAAAAAATCGCCCATCTTTCCTAGAGTCCTGAATGTCAAATGCCCATTCTAGTTACAAAGTATGGAGAGAAAGCGAGAACTGTAGATAAACACGATCGAGTTACACTTAGCTTTTCACTTCCAATGATTCCTTAGTCTCCGACAGCTGAGAACCTCTCTCCTACCCCACCTCGCACAGAATGAATTCTCACGTGCACACTTTGGGGCATGTCTACAGAGTGAAGACACTGCCTGCTGGGAGGAGAAATACGCCCCTCTGTTTCATAAGCTCTGGTTAGCAACCAGTATGAACAGCTGCCAAATGATGAAACGATAAAACCCTTTTAATGGAGCCAAAAAGTGTGATGTAAATGCAGCCTGAAAAATGTGTATTTTTAACTCCTGCAAACTTACAGGGGTTGTTTGGATAATTTTAATAAAATCTGTTTAGGACATTGCTGCCCTGATAAAATAAAAAGCTTATTCATTTCCTCTCACCTGCGTCCCAGCAATGCCGCTGTCCGTTGACTCTGCCGGTCTCCTGTTTTCCTCTGGCTTGGGCCAAACAGAATGTCACTACTGCAGGCACTGATTGGCTGTAGTGGCCAAGTGCCGTTGTCTGATGTTACTTTTCAGAGCATTTTACTTTGGATTGGTGATGTCAGTCAATGGCATATGATCACTGCATGATAATAGAAGACCGGCAGAGAAGGCTGGCAGCGGCAGTGCTTGCACACCAGTGAACGGAGAGGGGAGTATAACGTTTTTTATTTTACTAGGGAAGCAATATCCCAAAGACACACTATTAAAATGACCTGGACAACCTTTTTACACCATGACATTTGCATACCTCACCCACCTGACCACAAGTTATTTATTTTTTTGCTACTTAAGTGTATGCGCTCAACAGGGACTGAGTAATATGAATAGAGCCACACCGTTTTTATATAAGAATGAACATTGATAATATTTTATATACTTTGATTATTGCAGTTTTGTACTGTCTATACAAGGTGCAGTTGACATGCTACTTAGACATGTTTTCCTTCATTCTGTAGGATTGTGTGACTGCCAGCATAATACCGGAGGCCCACATTGTGAGAGGTGCAGTGAGGGCTTCTATGGAGACAGCACCGCAGGTACAAGCTCAGATTGTCAACCATGTCCGTGCCCTGGTGGCTCTAGCTGTGCCGTTGGACCTCGCACTAAGGAGGTCGTGTGCACCAACGGTCCTCTAGGAACTACAGGTGAGAATCGCCTACTTTTTGGTCTTGCCGAATACTCATTTTATTTTTTTTGTCGTTCCAATTGTAATGGTTGTATTCTTCACTTTATTATTTTGCCCATAGGGAAAAGATGTGAACTTTGTGACGATGGATATTTTGGTGATCCACTTGGTCAGAATGGTGCACCCCGTCCCTGTCGTGCCTGTGAATGTAGCAACAACATCGATCCAAATGCTGTGGGGAACTGCGATCGCTTGACTGGCGAGTGTCTGAAGTGCATCTATAATACAGCTGGATTCTACTGCGACCGCTGCAGAGATGGATTCTATGGAAACCCTCTGGGGCCTACACCAGACCAAAAATGCAAAGGTATTATATATGCTAATGTGGGGGCAAAGCGGCAATGGTAAATTTGTATATCTTAAATGGGGTCTTCCATAAGTTTTAAAACTTGGCTACTGCATCCCACAGTGCAGAAACTAACAAGACAAAGATACTGACTACCTCCAGCACTGCCGCTGCTCTAGTGTCTCCCACTGATGACCTCGCATACACCGCTCACGTGACTGTGAGCCCATCACTGATGGTAGCAGCCACGTGCTGCACATGCAGGGGTAGTAGCCAAGTTTTTAAAACTTTTTTTAAAATTCATGTATTTAAGTAAGAGAACCATATTATAGTGCTGCTGTATAATAGCTGTGTTGGGCCATGTGTGATCTTGGACTGTCTCATTGCAGCCTGCAGTTGTAACTCTTATGGCACAGTAAAGAGTCAGAGCACTTGTAATCAGGTGACCGGCCAGTGCGAGTGTCTGCCACATGTTACCGAGAGGGACTGCTCGGCCTGTGAGCCTGGATTCTTCAACCTACAGAGCGGTCAAGGATGTGAAAGGTAAGGCAAATACATTTTATCTCACACTGGTCATTGTAGAACACGGCACTTTGGGTAGAGGCCCCGTGTGCTCAGTCCTGTCTTGATTCCTGTTGTAGATAAAAATCACCACTGTTCTGACCTCTAGATATTATATATCTTTTCTCCACAAGTCCAAATCCTTTTGGGCATTCTCATCTAGGATATTTATGCAATGTCCTCAGGATATAGCATAAATGTCTGATAGGTATGGGTTCCATCTCTGAGACCTGCACCTATGTTGAGAATGTGGGTCTCCTTACACCTCGTTCTCATCCTTGTCACGGTTGCAGAGAACAGAGTGGTGGCCACACATATCTTTCTATTCACTTCACTGACCGTTCCAAGTACAGCCGAATAAGTGTGATCCGCTGTACTTGGAACTCCCAATGAAGTGAACAGCAAGTGCTGTGGCAACAACGGGATTTAAAAGAAAAAAAACTTTTTTTCAAGATAGAATAGCGTAATTAACTTATCGGTAGGTATCCAAATAAAAAAGGAAAACATGTCTACACAGTGGGCAGATTTATCAATACCATCTAAAGTTAGACTAGACAGTCTTAGGCTATGTTCACACGGCGTAATTGTACTGTACGTGTCGCAATACGCCGGATGTTTTGGGAGTTGCGCTGATCAGCGCGTATTCCCAAAGCACGGGGGGCCGGCAGCCCACTGACCTGCATTACTCGCGGCACGTAATCGCCACGAATAATTGAAATGTCACTTATCTCCCTGCGCGTACAATATGATCGCATTGTACGCGCAGGGGACGAGGCGTAATCCATAGTTCTCTATGAGCGCTATGGATTACCGTAATTGCCGCGTATTAAGCACAATACGTGGCAAAATACGCCCTCAATTACGCCTGAAAATAAGCCGTGTGAACATATCCTTAGGCTGCATCTACACAGCAGAATGTAAAATACTGGTCAGATTCTAACTAGAATCCGACCAGTATTTTACAGTCTGTTTTCGTTTTTTGTAGTGGATTTTTGCATGGATTTCGGGCGCCCTATTCAATTGAACAGTACTGTAATCCGCAGTTTTTTCAGCGGATTATAGAACATGTTCTTTGGTTTGTTTTTTTCAAAACAGTCGGTTTTGAAATCCGACCTCAGAAAATCCAAGCTGTGTAGACTATGGCTCGGATTTTCTATTGAGGTCTATGGAGACGATTATAAAGTTGGATTTTTGCGGATTCTAAATACTGAATCCACTTAGAAATGCGACTGTACGCCAGTCCTGTGTAGACGTAGCCTTACAGCGCACCACATTTATTGTAGTGTTGATAAATCTGGCGCATGTTAGAATTCTCTAGTCTAACGTTACACCATTTAAAGTTGGACACACTTTGGCGCTTTTATTGGCGCAAGGTATCGCATGCACACAGAAGTGTCTAAAACGCATAATGTGATGTAATGCCTTGATAAATGTAACTGTAACTGTGCTCCAGTATATGTATAACTGGCGCCTTCAGATGTCACAGAATAACAACATTGTGACATCTGTAAAAGGTAATATTTGGAAATACTTTCATACCTTTAAATGTACATTCAGTATGAATTTACCTTAAAATATGTGATGGGTTCCTTATTCTGTGTTTTGTGTCTAATAGATGTGATTGCCATCCCCTGGGATCTACAAATGGACAGTGCGATATTCGTACAGGACAGTGTGAATGCCAGCCGGGCATCAGTGGCCTACGCTGCCAGCACTGTGAGCTCAACCACTTTGGTTTTGGACCTGAAGGCTGTAAACGTGAGTGTACCTATATTGCACCCTTATATCGAGACGTTCAAAACCTATGCTCCACCACGAGACTGGCAGCTACTAGGGAATTGGATTGGTATAATCCATCCTATATCGTTCACTTTACATGCAGGAGTGATAGAAGATCATTTCTTGTTATTGTGTCTTGTAGCATGCGACTGTGATCCGGAGGGGTCCCGCAGTTTACAATGCAAGGACGATGGACGCTGTGAATGTAAAGACGGTTTTGTGGGAGTCCGCTGTGACCAGTGTGAAGAAAACTATTTCTACAACCGCTCAGGACCAGGCTGCCAAGAGTGTCCGGCCTGCTACAGACTGGTAAAAGATAAGGTGAGTGGGCTTCTTTCCACAATACAGGTTTATAATTATCTAGTGTGGCATCAGGCACTCTCACGTTTCGTGGTGAGGTTTTTTTTTTTATATTTAGACTGTTTTTTCTGTTCACACCATATTCATTAGTTTTAAATTTATAGGCAAAGTTAGATTAACAATTTTGCCAAATATATTTCTGTTCTTATTTTGCTTAATTTTAAAAATGCAGAAATTTTTCTTTCCTGCTGGTTTACAAATGGTTTTCTAGGATATGGACTACATCTGTGCTTACTCCCTGCAATGTCTTATCAGCAAAAAGGGGGTGAGTGTGACTGGAACACAGCAGTGGTCGTAACCTGGGAAACTATCTGTAAAGAAGAAAAATAGATAACCTGCTATATCTTTAAATTTAAGCAAAATCCGAAAAGAAATGTATTTGGTATTGGTTATTGTTGCCTACATGTTTACTGCCAATCAGTGAGATGATTATGTACTCTATCATCATGGAAAGGCACACTAAATAAAATAAAACATAACTTTTATTTAGACATAATAAAATGTTAATAACGTGTAGAACACCGTTGAAGAAATAGAATTGTGTATAATACATAAGCCGCAATAGACGCACTCACCAGGGGAGGATTTGGGATAACACAACAGAACGAGTACCAGGGGAAAATTCTCACCCTAATGACCCTCAAAATGTTCCTAGTGATACCCTATCCTGATATACGGGAGTATACGCGTCCTGATAAGGACGGCCCCGACAGGAACCTCACCCTGGTATATCTTAACCTAGCTTGCCCTCAATAGTATATTATAGCATAGGGTAAGAAAGAAACAGCCTTACTTTACTGAAGTCCCAACATGTTTCGGTGCCTACCCGAAACTCTTCAGGGGACAATGATTGGTAGGCTACAAAAGTTGCGGTCTAAAGGTCCATAATAGGAAGGAGCATATGGCTCCTAGTATCCTGACACAGCACACCACAGTAAAGTAAAGCTGTTTCTTTCTTACCCTATGCTATAATATACTATTGAGGGCAAGCTAGGGTAAGATATACCAGGGTGAGGTTCCTGTCGGGGCCGTCCTTATCAGCACGCGTATACTCCCGTATATCAGGATAGGGTATCACTAGGAACATTTAGAGGGTCATTAGGGTGAGAATTTTCCCCTGGTACTCGTTCTGTTGTGTTATCCCAAATCCTCCCCTGGTGAGTGCTTCTATTGCGGCTTATGTATTATACACAATTCTATTTCTTCAGCGGTGTTCTACACGTTATTAACATTTTATTATGTCTAAATAAAAGTTATGTTTTATTTTATTTAGTGTGCCTTTCCATGATGATAGAGTACATATAGTAAATTCCTTAGGCGTTTGTGGAGACTGGCCTCTAGTCGTTGTACCATAGAGGATCTTTTACACAATCAGTGAGATGGGAATAGCCTTTTAATTGCACAATGCTAATTTAACTAAGAATGTAGAGGGAAATATCCCTTTAACTTAGTCTGTGGACAACTTTTCATATATTTTTTTGCAGTGCACATTGTATGTATTATGCGGCCCTCATGTGTTACAGTACATCACAAGCTGCTTGATGGCATTTAGTCCCAATACTGAATCTCCATTCTCTGTTTGGCTCCGTCTCCAACCATTCTTCTCGTCTGCATGTTTATCTACACTTCTGTAGGATTTAAGCGAAGATTCCCATTCATAAGAAGCAAAAAGCATCTGGATACTGAGCAAAACAGTGCTAGCCGTCAAGATTGTGACTGAACAGAATCAAACGGGTTGCAGTGTATTGTAATGCAGGAAAGCTGCTTAAGAGAATAGTAGAACAAAAAATAACTGAAACCAAGTCTAGAAATGTTTTACTCCACATTATACATACAATGCAGATGTATTTGTACTGCTTTCCGTGTGACATCAGGCTTCATGCACTGATGTGGTAGAACAACATCAGTGAACGGTTCTATGGGTTCTGCTATGCACATGTGCCGATGTCTCAAAAGGACTCATAAATTAGTCAGCTTCAAACAAAGACCCCCCTCAGAGACCTTGCTGAGATTTCATCCCATGCACAGATCACTTTAATTAGAATGAGTCCATGGACAACGCTATCACATAGCTTAATCACATTACTGCGTAACTCCTGACATTATAGGGAAGCTGGTAGCAGCCCTTTAAAGGACTCTTTTGATGTTAATCTGTGATGATTTTAGCTTTTATTTTAGTAGAGACCGTATGGGAGGCTAGCAAACGTAATACATTTAGGACTATGTTCTCAGTAAAGTATTTGCATTAAATTATCCATTACTCTAAATGAAGTAAGGACATGTCCCATTGCGGATTTAGGTGTGTGAAGCTCTCCTATTTACACTGAAATTTGGGTCCTTTCTGCATTGAAATATGTGCTGAAATGCATCCCATTATATTCAATGGGAATTTAGCAATTTGCAGTATGAAAAATGTCACACAGATCCTGTGCAGAATAGGTGATACATCACTTACTGTGCTCCGTTTTGGATGCTGATTAGCCCTATTGAATGGAGCTACTCCATGTCCCAATCCACAGCCAAATCAGCTGTACAAGAGAAAAAACAAATCTGCGGACGAAATGAAAGATTTCTCCCATGAAATCATAGTATATTTTTCATATGGAAAAATCTGCCTGTTAACATATCCCAAGTAAAGGGAAAGCACACACATTCCACACTGAAATCCGTGAGCAATATATCCGAGTTTTAGTTAATAGGAAATTTCAATATAGATTTTGCAGTCCTTGGTGTGGAAAATTACCTACTGATTCCATGTGGCATAAATAGAGAAAAAAAGTGAGTTCAGAAGAAAAAACTGAACTATTGTCCGCTATGGCTAAAATAACGGACAGGCACGGGAGATATTAGCGCAAAAAAGGGATGTCCGTTTAAAAGAAAGTTTCTTTATTGTACATATAGAACAACGCGTTTCATCTAGGATAGACTTCCTTGAACCTGAGGAGGTCTAAGACGAAACGCGTTGTTCTATATGTACAATAAAGAAACATTTTTTAACATTTTCATCCCGGTTTTGCGCTAATAATATCTCCCACACTTGTCTGTTGTTTTAGCCCTAGCGGACAATATTTCAGTTTTTTCTTATGAACTTTTTTTCTGTATTGTTCTACCCCACTGTGTGTGAGAGTCAGCTGCAACCGGCAATTGCATTCACCGCTTACCCTGCACTATACGTTGAGTTCTGCTGGTCGAAGCACAACTCAAAAAGGTAAGGGAATAACATCTATTTTACAATTACACTACAATTACAATTTATTTTACAATTACACTAAGGGAGCACACGTTCTTTTTCTTCATGTGGCATAAATGATATATTCCTTATTCATGTGGTTTCCACACAGAATCTGCGTCAGAACACAGGACACACATTAGCTCCATTGAACTGGGCCTATTCCCTCCAAATACGTTGTGAAATCCACCACACGAGAAAATCTATAGCAGAAATATGCACGGATTTTGTCACTGATACGCAGCAGATTTTCCTTTACAAAAAAAAAAAGCCACTATGTGAACATGCACTAAAAGTCATATTGCAATCTCTTGCTTTTGTGCTGTTGAATTTGGAAAGCATTGATTACATAGTAGCACTTTCCTGGAAATAGAACTGATCATTTTATGTATTTCATGCTTTTAGGTGATGGATCAAAGAGAGAAACTGCAGGAACTGGAAGAGCTCCTCAAGAACCTGGGAACAGGTGACGACACGGTTACTGATCAGGGCTTTGAAGAGCGGCTTAGAGATGCTGAGAAGGCCGTCAGTGACCTCCTGTTGGATGCCCAGGGCAGCAAAGGTACAATCTTCTCTTTCATCTTTTTGCTCTGTGTGAACACTCTGGCTATTTATACTGGTTGTTAATGCTCACTGACCTTGCCGCTGTGTGTTCTTAGATGTAGATCAGGGAATGCTGGATCGTCTTGCCGAGATTAATGCCACACTGACTTCTCAACTGGAGCGTCTGCAGAACATCAGAGATATGGTCCGTGACACTGACAAACAGGCACAAGATGCTCGAGACCGTGTGGAAAGCACTGGGCTAATCATTGAGTCTGCAAGAGAGCAGCTAGAGAGAGCCAAGGTGGCCATCGCGAACGTGGTAAGCACTGATGCAGCAAGCTTGTGGACGGCCTGATGACTTGAGGTCATAAGGAAGACCTGTCGGCTTGCAGACTAATTTCATTAGCTCATAAGCGGGTGTGTAATTTGCTTGAGGCAGCAATTCATCCATGGCAAATGTGAACAAGAATAAATTAGCCAGTCTTTGGGTTTATGCTCTTGGCTGTTTTACAAACGTTTTGCACAGAGCCATAATAGGACTGCTATAGAGGTGCATGAGGCCTCTGTAATATCTTTATATGTCGTCATACAAATCCAACACCGAGTAATCTGTGCATGCTCTGTTGGACTGCATTTGCATTGCTTCAAGGGCAAGATAGAATTGTACTGTACACTAGATTCTGAGTCTGACAGAAGCTGTAAAAGTACTTGCTAAGTAATTATGCAGTCTCTACACTACCATGCACAGGACTCTGATGAATCAGCCGTTACAATGACAAAAAAACAGAGTACAAAGCAGGCACTAAAACCCATACAAATTCCTGAAACCTTTAAAATGCATTACTGCCATCAATTATATATGTATGAAATTGAGGTCTTTAGTGCACATTTTGATCAAATTGCATATGACCACCTAGAGGAGCTGCAGGCTCTATTCCTACTGATGATAAAGACCTTAAGCAGGAGAATGAGTATAGGGCAGGGTCAAGATGCCAAGATGGAGGCAGCCACTCCTCTAAATTGTACTTAAAACTAACCTGTACAAAGGATAGCAGTAATGCATTTCCGAGGTTTCTTGAGTTCAGTGTTTGTATGGGTTTTAGTGACTACTGTGTGCTGTTGTATTTTGTGTTTTACCGCCACAGCAGTGTCCATGTCAGATGCCATAGCAGTAAAGACTAACTTTGATCTCTTTCAGTTACCATGGTTTAGGATTTCTGAAAATGTTTTGGGCATCCTCAAGGCTCTTCTTTATCTTATTGCGAGGATTTTAACACTTAGCTATGGCTAAGTAAATATCGCCAGATTGGACCGTATAGAGAGAGTTACTGTTGGCAAACTATTTATGCATACCTCGAGTTGATGAACAAGCACCCAGATACTGAATGCATACTTGATTGGTGATTTGTGGGCTGTAAGTGCTAAAGTTTCTCTCTTTGTTTTGCAGTCAATCACCCCACCGGAGACAAGTGGCGATCCTAATAACATGACATTGCTGGCAGAAGAGGCAAGGAAACTAGCAGAAAGGTAAATGCTAGTGTTTACCGCCATCTGGACTTGCACAGAAAACATCAGTTAAAGGGGTTGTCTTACTACAAGGATTGCTGCTTTTTATGTTAAAGATCTTGCAAAAACAAGTCACTTTGCAAGATGTATCAATTAAGTGTCCTACCTATTCTGAGATATCCCCTCTTGTATGGGCTGCATCAGCTCCTCAGGTCGTTATAGCTACAAACCTGTTTGATCCCTCATGATAGGCTGCCAGCACTGGTTGCTATAGCTACAGACCTGGCTTCTACTGCAGCCTAGTAGAAGACAGTAAACACACCCATGAATTGAAAATGAAACCAAGAAGACAGGACTGAGGTAACACGAATCAATGTAGTGAGACAACCCCTCTAAATATAGTAGTAGCTGCCATGAGACTGCATTATAGGCATTGTGGGATCACTTATTTTCTAAAATTGCTGTTTGCATGGAGAGCAACCACTTCTATTCTATTTTGTTAACTTTGAATAAATGAATTAATTTGTGCATCCTAATTAAAAAGTGTGCCAAGTATTTTTCTTACACGTTGAATGGCGGTCTGCCTTTCCATTGAGCACCTGACAACCCTATAAAAAGGAGTGCGCTACCCCTCTTTTTCCCTATTATGAATTGTCATCCAGAAATGAGAGGATACAGACAGCTGGAAAGTGAATGTAAAGGCAGAAAAGTAAATACAGACATGTTCTGTGGTGTTCTAGACATAATCTGTAGTCCGTCTGCTTAGGGACATGTCACCGATCAGTAAACTATGGTCAACCACAAGACAATAAAGTGTAATGAGGGTCAAAGAGGAATGCAACCTAGCAACAAGGGCAGCATTAAAGGGAATGTGTCATCAAAAAATGACTCCTTGTTTAAATCCTGTTTTTATGTTAAACACATTTTTTTTTAGGAATTTTTGGTATTTAGGTTTTTTTTTCATTTCATATCACTTTCAATATTTTTTAATAATTCTTAAGTCTCGCAGTTTTCACTTTGGCGACTAGACCTTGTTTGCTCTGCTTTAACAGCAGTCAGAGAGATGCTTTACAGGAGCTTCATTCTCATAGGATCCTTTAGACTGACTCGGTCCCATTGACTTCTATAGGAGAGTTTTCTAGGCATGCTCTGTAACCTGGGAAGAAGTCACTGTGCATGGAGGTGAGAGGGTGAACTGTGACATCTCCTATTGTGACTGGTGGATCCTGTGTTATCTATTCACACTGGTGTCTCCTTTCATTTTGACCATATTTGTGCTGATAATGAGCAGACAACTGAGAATCTTTCTCTTCAGAACAGGAAGTGTCAGATTATTAGGTCTAGTGGCCAAAGTGAAAACTGCAGGACTGAAGAATGATTTAAAAATATTTAAAGTGATAGGGAAAATTAAAAAAATATATATAACCAAAAATTCTTAAAAAAATGTGTTTAACATAATGTGAGTTAAACAATAAGTCATTTGACACATTCCCTTTAAGAGTTGTAAAGAATACAGGACTGACAGTCTCATATGTCTGTACAAACCATACAACACTGCTGGGAAATTTTGATGTGTTCCTCGAGCCATTCTAGTTTTCCACTGCTTATATTCTGTTTTTACAGCCTATTCTACAGGCTGTTGGAATACATCCTATTAGTGGGTTCACATGCAGTGTTTTTTGGTACAACACCACTGCACTTTTTGATATTTATTTTTTGAGCTAAAGGTGGATCCAACGAGAAGAAGAAATGTAAGGGCTTACTTGCATATTGTACACATGTGCTGTAGATTTTCTGTTTAGATTTTCCAGACGGAAAACTTGCCGAATATTACAGTCCCAGCAAAGTTAATACATTGTTAACAAATCTCACCCACGCACTATGGAAAACATCTGCATGAAATCTGCGTCTAAATTGACCCGCAGTGCAATTTAAAATTTTTTTTTATATATTTTTAATATACATGTTCATGGAAAAGGATAATTGAACAACATTATACAGAAAATAATTAAATCCATAATTTGGGCTATGCATACAGCCAATGAAAATAAAAAAGGTCTGTGTGTGTATAATATATATATATATATATATATATATATATATAATACCATCTATATCGTCATTCAATCAGAGTGCATTGTGATTTAGAATTTACAAACCGATTCAGAGAGGGAATTTGGGAGATACAAGAGAAAAGAAGCAAAAAAAGTGGGGGAGATCTCTGAATTGGATATTATTGACTGTTAGATAGGATATTAGAGGTGATCAGAACTCGGAATAAAAAAAAAGACTGCTGTGGACTTGATATGCCTGATAAGGTTGATAACCTCACTCCAAAAAGTCTGTATAAAGGGGCAGCATCAACATATACAGGTCTTCATTCCTTTCCCCTCTCCACAACACCAACAAAGGCTAGAAATCAATGGGAATAGCAAGTGACGAACATCATGGACTTTATACCACCTTGGTTAATATCCAATGACTGATTTCCTGAGCCTTGAAAGTAATAGAGGACTTGTGGGTCAAGAGAGAGGATTTACACTATTCCTCTTTGGATATTTTGCAACCAACTTCATGTTCCCATCCCTTTTGGAAAGAGGGGCCAGTGAGATATTTAAATCCACAGCATGTAAATATATATATTTTTAGGCTACATCTACAGAACACTGGTTTACAGTCGGATTTTATGCAGACTTAGTATTTGGAATCCGCAAAAACTCTGACTGTAATCATAACCATAGACCTCAATAGAAAATCCGAGCTGTAGTCTACACAGCTCGGATTTTAAATCCAAAATCCGATCAAAAAACTTAGACCATGTTCTATAATACGATGGGAAACGGTGGATTATAGTAATGTTCTATGTGGGTGGGTCGAAAACCGACCACAAAATTCTATAAAATAATCAGACGGTATTTTACTTTTGCCGTGTAGACGAAGTCTTATTTATTTTAAACCCATTGAACACACCTATGGTTAGCATTTCCAAAAGTTGAGAAAAAAAAAAAAGCTACGTCTGTTTGTTCAACCATTTGTTTATTGCCCAAATTTCTCTATAGTGAAGAAGAGACGTTATAGTATTTGTAATTTAGCAAATAGTCTGTATTAAAAATAAATCATTTTGGGCGACTTGTATGAACAGGGCTGCGCCAGATATCTGGTGTCTTTTCAGCCCGATATCAGGCGCAAACCCCGTCATACATTTTTAAATCTCCTGCATGCCCCCCGAAAGCAGGCGCATTACAAAGCGCCACCCGGGAGTGGCGTGCGGAAGATTTAAAAATGTATGAATGGGGTTGCGCCCGATATCGGGCTGAAAAGACACCAGATATCTGTCCCAAACCTGTTCATACATATTGCCCAAAATAGTATATTTTTAATACAGACTATTTACTAAATTACAAATACTATAAAGTGTATAAGGCGGGGCGTAGTGAACCGTATTTATATCTTCGCTACGTCATTTCTGGGCGCATTACTGCTGGAACAGGTAGAGCACTTTCAAAAGTGGTATACCTGAGCCAGAACTGTCGCCCGAGCGCTAGAATGTACCCGATTTATGACCCACTGTAGAGCGGGTTCATAAATCAGGCGGATACTATGCCATTAATATGCACATGAAATTTGGCGTTAACAGCAAATTTCATGCATGTCGTCCTGTGTCTACAGCTCTTGTGCAAACTTAGGTGTCTCCATGGTAACATGCTGTATGCTAACCCTATAGAATCTGGTCCCTCTATCATTCTCCCTTGCATTTGTCCCTCTCTATCTGCTTTTGTACAATCATGTATTTAAAGTTGCTCCATATTAGACTTGGCCCCATGTCTGAGGAGTGCCTATTGCAGTGTAAACCGCAAGATTCTACTACTCCTATATACATAGTATTATTATTTTATCTGTTTGTGTTATAATGCCTGAATATTTTATTCTACTACTTTTCTCTACACATGCTGTGTTCAGGCATACCCAGGAAGCTCGTGAGATTGAGAAAATGGCTAAGGAAGCCAATGACACCGCAAATGAAGCCTACCGTCTTCTGCTAAAGACTCTTGCTGCCGAGAACCAGACTGCATCCGATATAGAGGAGCTGAATAAGAAGTGAGTTAAAGTTCCTGTTGTATCTGCAGCTTTACGCTTAGTCATTTACAGAGATCTATGCTGAAAGGTAAAGAAAGAGCTCATATGTCTTATTTGCCTTTTCCATAAGGTATAACCAAGCTAAGGACCTTTCCCGGGAGCTGGAGAAGCAAGCAAGCAAAGTGCATGCAGAGGCTGAGGAGGCAGGAAACCGGGCATTGCAGATCTATGCCAACCTTACCAGCGTTCCACCAATTGACACTACGGCTTTACAGGTAAGGCAGGATCTGGAGTAACCCAGTGGATAAAAGTGGTGAGGAACAGTTTAAAATCTAATTGGGATCATGGAAAAAACTCTGATATGAGAATGACCTGTGAATATACCCTAACTCTGTAATTGGGATCATGGAAAAAACTCTGATATGAGAATGACCTGTGAATATACCCTAACTCTGTAGTCACTAACCTGCGACTGCTCCTGCTGTTTTGCAACTGGTGGGCGACAACTTCCCTTCATCCACATTCTCACACTACGATTACAGTATGAGGACAAAGCCGTCCCTAACTGCTATAGCCTATGACCACAGGATTCTGTCAGTGTTGCTGGCAGAATTGTTCAGATGTAGCTCTTACTTGCTTGCAGTGGCTGCAACATGAGAATGCAGCCTAAGTGATGGGCCTTATACAGGCAGTCCCCGGGTTACGAACGGGATAGTGACTGTAGGTTTGTTGTTAAGTTGATTTTGTATGTAAGTCGGAACAGGTATATTTATTGAATGCAACTCCAACACAAAAGGTTTTGTTTTTTTTTAGTTGTGGATAGTGCAGGGAATGATTTTTAAATTTGTTTTGCTGTCTGTGTCCCTATTAAGAAGATTTCACCTCTTTTGCTGCTGTGGCATGCTGGAACATGTCGTTCCACAGCTACTCTCTGCTGTCGAACATGAAACTACAAGTGCCGGCATGCCCCATAAGTCTCTGTCTGTAACTAGGGGACAGATGCAAGTCGGAATGGTGTAAGTTGGGGACTGCCTGTACTTTAGGTCTCATGCAGGTGTTTTATTGGAAATCTGCTTACAATACAATCTTCCAATTGACTATTCTTTTGGAAGGAAGATACTCCTTTAAAATACAACAGTCTTAAAGCTAGTGGCTCACATGCATGATGTTACACAGACGTTCCCCTGACCCAGGATTTAGTTAATTGATAGCGAAAGCTGCCATCCTTTTCAAATGTGAGCTTTATGCGAACAGAGTTCGCCCAACTGGAATTCAGATATTATCGTTAAAATTAGATGAATAATAAAGTTTTTCACTGGATAGTAACAGACAGGATACGCAGATCCCTAGTATATAAGAAAAACAATATATAAGAGCATTACTCCTCCTTCCCTTTATACAACGCAACATCAACTTAATATCAAATATTGTTGTAATATACAAAGCTCTCTTAACATACAATGTTAATTGGTTCCAGGACGACCATTGTGTCTTGAAATCGTAACTCTATGGAAAAGTGACGATTGGTTCCAAAGCGTCAAAATGGCACCAACAATGCAAAATGAAGATTAACCCCTTCAGGTCGCAGCTATTTTCAGAATCTAGTGGTTTCCTTACGTTTTAGTAATTTTTTTGGGTGACCAATTTTTTGCTTTGTCTATGGACTTTAGTGAAAGTTCATTTTTTTTCCGGCTGAAGTATAGTTTTTATTGTTACCATTTTGGGATAGATGCAATGTTTTCATCACTTTTTATTTAAAATTTTTTGTGGACATGTGGACCAAAAACCACAATTTTGGCGTTCTGGATTTTTTTTCTTCTACGATGTTCAGCAAACATAATAAATGATCTATTTTAGTAGATCAGACTTTCACAAACGCAGCAATACTGGTTATATGCCTGATTTTTTATTTGTAAAATGGCATAAGGGGGTGATTTAAACTTTTAATAGTTAATTTTTTCAAACCTTTTTTTTTGTAACTTTAACAATTAGTCCCTCAAGGGTACCTGACCACCAGAGGGCATGATTGCTTCTCCTATGTATGGCAGTATATGAGGAAGGGAGCCTTGTGTACAGTCATGGCCAAAAGTTTTGAGAATGACACAAATATTATATTTTCACATGATCTGTTGCCCTCTGGTTTTTATGTGTGTTTGTCAGATATTTTTTATCACATACAGAAATACAAGTGCAATCATATTATGATTAACAAAAGCTTTTATTGACAGAATGAGTTAATGCAGCAAGTCAATATTTGCAGTGTTGACCCTTCTTCTTCAGGACCTCTGCAATTCTCCCTGGCATGCTCTCAATCAACTTCTGGACCAAATCCTGACTGATAGCCGTCCATTCTTGCACAATCAATGCTTGCATTTTGTCACAATTTGTTGGTTTTTGTTTGTCCACCCGTCTCTTGATGTTTGGGACCACAAGTTCTCAATGGGATTAAGATCTGGGGAGTTTCCAGACCATGGACCCAAAATCTCTGTTTTGTTCCCTGAGCCATTTAGTTATCACCTTTGCTTTATGGTAAGGTGCTCCATCATGCTGGAAAAGGCATTGTTGATCACCAAACTGCTCTTGGACGGTTGGGAGAAGTTGCTTTTGGAGGACATTATGGTACCATTCTTTATTCATGGATGTGTTTTTAAGGCAAGACTGTTAGAGAGCCGATTTCCTTGGCTGAGAAGCAACCCCACACATGAATGGTTTTCTGGATGCTTTACAGTTGGCATGAGACAAGACTGGTGGTATCGCTCACCTTGTCTTCTCCGAACAAGCTTTTTTCCAGATGTTCCAAACATTCGGAAAGGGGATTCATCAGAGAAAATGACTTTACCCCAGTCCTCAGCAGTCCACTCCCTGTACCTTTGGCAGAATATCAGTCTGTCCCTGATGTTTTTTCTGGAGAGAAGTGGCTTCTTTGCTGCCCTCCTTGACACCAGGCCTTGCTCCATGAGTCTCCGCAGTGCTACAAGCTCTGCACTGCTGGTAGCCCGATTCCGAAGCTGAAACACTTTTTAAGAGACGGTCCTGGCGCTTGCTGGTCTTTCTTTGGGGGCCCTGGAGCCTTTTTGGCAACAATGGAACCCTCTACTTGAATTCCTTGATGATGCGATAGATTGTTGACTGAGGTGCAATCTTTCTAGCTGCGATACTCTTCCCTGTAGGCCAGTTTTGTGCAGTGCAATGATGACTGCACGTGTTTCTTTAGAGATAATCATGGTTAACAGAAGAAACAATGATGCCAAGCACCAGCCTACTTTTAAAGTGTCCAGTGGTGTGATTATTAATTAATCATGACAGATTGATCTCCAGCCCTGTCCTCATCAACACCCACACCTGTGTTAATGGAGCAATCACTGAAACGATGTTAGCTGGTCCTTTTAAGGCAGGCCTGCAATGAAGTTGAAATGTGTTTTGGGGGAAAAAGTTCATTTTCTAGGCAACTGACTTTGCAATTAATTGCTGTTAAGCTCTTTATAACATTCTGGAGTATATGCAAATTGCCATTATAAAACCGGATGCAGTAGACTTTGTAAAAATTAACATTTGTATCATTCTCAAAACTTTTGGCCATGACTGTAGTCTCTGCCAATATATTTTGTAAGGTTTTACAGGAGTTCTTGAGAATTCATCCATATCCAGTGGAACTATTAGCTATAAACAGAATCAGTAATGCTAGTGTGAACAGTCTCTTAATTTTTGCGAACATGTTTAAGGAATAGTCCCATCTTTAGAAAGTGACACCATATCCCTAGAATGTGCCATTACATATTGATTTTAGAGGTTGGACCCCCACCAACCATGAGAATAAAAGGGATCGAGCACTAGTGTTGCTCTGCGTCCCTTCTACAGAAACCCATGAATGTGGCGGAAACAGCTCAGCCCTATTCGGTTACTTGCATGGCTGAGTGGCTGGAAATGCTGCTGCATAAGAAAAAACTTGGAAGAGGACAGAGCACTTCATCAGGGCTCCATCACCCTATAATTCAAACCCCCACCTGTCATGAAGTAGGGGCAAATCCCTACATTATACTGTTACTTTATGCAATGTGAAAACTTTGTAATGCTTTGGAGCCTGTAAATGACTATATGGTCTCTTTCCAATCCACCAGAACAAGGCTGGAGAGATCCAGAAAGAGGCTCAGAAACTAGATCAGCAGATTGATGCAAAGCTGAAAGACTATGAGGACCTGCGTGAGGACATGAGAAACCGCGAGATGGAGGTCAAACGTCTGCTCGACAAAGGCAGAAGTGAACAACAGGTGAGTCCAACCTGTCTGCCTTGTATAGTCAATGGAGACTAGGCATGACCAAATTGAAGAGGATTCTATATGTTGTTCTGTATTAATCCTATATGTGATAGGATTGCTGTAGAGCGTCCTCTAGCTACAGGATACAGAATTTGAATCTGATATGTTATGGCGTATTTTCCTAGTCAAGTATTTATTCAGCAGTCTGAGATATGTATACAGTATCTCAAAAAAGTGAGTACACCCCTCACATTTTTGTAAATATTGTATTATCTCTTTTCATGGGACAACACTGAAGAGATGACACTTTGATACAATGTAAAGTAATCAGTGTGCAGCTTGTATAAGGGCCAGTTCACACGGGTTATTGCCGACGTAATTGCGGGGACGGATTTCGCCCCGCAATTATGCCGACTGCCGTGGGGCGGGGAGCCGGCACCTCGCCAGCCCATAGACATTCATTATTCACGGCGCATACACGCCGTAAAAAATTGACATGTCACTTTCTCCCTGCTCGGCGAGAGGAGACGGAATCCATAGTTCTCTATGAGAAATATGGATTACTGTAATGCCTGGCGCGGATTTCAGCCGTACTGCAGCGCTGTACGGCGCGCAATATGGCTGCAATCCGTGCCAGAAATAAGCCGAGTGAACGGCCCCTAACAGTGTAAATTTGGTGCCCTCAAAATAATCAACACACAGCCATCAATGCCTAAACTGCCTGCAATAAAAGTAAGTACACTCCTAAGTGAAAATGGAGATACTGACATTTTCCTTCCACGGTGTCATGTGACTTGTTAGTGTTACTAGGTCTCAGGTGTAAATGGGCAGCAGGTGTGTTAAATTTTGTGTAATCGCTCTCACACTCTCTGGTCACTGGAATCTCAACATGGCACCTCATAGCAAAGAACTCTGAGGATCTGAAGAAAAGAATTGTTGCTCTACATAAAGATGGCCTAGGCTATAAGAAGATGCCAATAGGCTGAACTGAGCTGCAGCACGGTGGCCAAGACCAAACATGTCGCGTCATGGTTGAGTGCAAGTGCTCAGCATCATAACCAGAGGTTGCCTTTTCAAAATAGACGTACGAGTGCTGCCAGCATTGCTGCAGAGGTTAAAAGCGTGGGAAGGGGGGGGTTTGCTTGTCGGTGCTCAGACCATAAGTTGCACACTGCATAAAATTGGTCTGCATGGCTGTCATCCCAGAAGGAAACCTCTTCTAAAAATAATACACAAGAAAGCCCGGAAACAGTTTGCTGAAGACAAGCAGACTAAGTACATGGATTACTGGAATCACGTCCTGTGGTCTGATGAGACCAAGATAAACCTATTTGGTGCAGATGGCAACAACCAGGTGAGGAGCACAGAGAGAAGTGTGTCTTGTCTATAGTCAAGCATGGTGGTGGGAGTGTCCTGGTTTGGGGCTATATGAGTTTTGCCAGCTGTGGGGAGATACGGTTCATGTAGGGAACCATGAATACTAACATATACTGTGACACACTGAAGCAGAGAGTGATCCCCTGTTTTTGGAAACTGGGCCCCAGGACAATATTCCAACATAAGAACCCCAAACACACCTCCAAGATGACCACTGCCTTGCTAAAGAAAATTATGATAAAGGTGCAGGACTGGCCAAGCATGTCTCCAGACCTAAACCCTATTGAGCATCTGTGGGGCATATACAAACATAAGGTGGAGGAGAGTAAGGTCTCCAACATCCAGTAGCTCTGTGATATCATCATGGAGGAGCGGAAGAGGATTCCAGTGGCTGCAACCTGTGAAGCTCTAGTGACCTCCATGCCCAAGAGAGTTAAGGCAGTGCTGGAAAATAATGGCGGCCACACAAAATATTGACACTTTGGGCACTATTTGTCTATTTTCACTTAGGGGTGTATTCACTTTTGTAGCCAGCATTTTTGACATTGGTGGTTGTGTGTTGAGTGATTTTGAGGGCACGCCACATTTACACTGTTTCTACAATCTGTACACTGACTATACATTGTATCAAAGTGTCCTATCTTCAGTGCTGTCCCATGAAAAGCTATAATACAATATTTACAAAATTTGAGGGTGTACTCACTTTTGTGACATACTTTGGTAGGTTTATAAAGAGTTGAAACTGTTACAATACCTGTGCAGGTCAAAGGAGTATTCCCATCTCATTGATTAGTATTAACTACTTGCCGACTGCCCATAGACTATAAGGCTGTGTTCACACGGCATAATTGTGGGATGTATTTTGCCCCACAATTACGCCGTGAGGGCGGGGAGGGGTGGCCGGGAGCCCTCCGGCCCCGTAGACTTTCTTTATTCACGGCACGTATACGCCATGAATAATTGACATGTCACTTCTCTCCCCGCTCATCGTATTGTGCGAGCGGGGAGAGGAGACTTAATCCATAGTTCTCTATGAGAACTGTAGATTACCGTAATGACTGGGACGGATCTCGCCCCGTATTTCACGCCATACTGCGTGAAATACGGGCCGAGATACGTCCCATTTTAAGCCGTGTGAACATGGCAGTTTATCTCTGCATCAATGTTGTGGAACGTCTGTGCAGAAAGCTCATCTGTACACTAATTCTGCAACTGCACCAGGTTGAGAACTGGCTATCCGTGATAGCTGGGCTCTCCACTGAGAAGAAAGGGATGGTTTATTACCATCCCTGCCTTCTCGATCGCTGTGTATACAGCCTGTCTGCTTCCCATCTGGCGGTAAAGTGACTGCTAGGGCTTATCAGACCTAGATCAGCTCTGCAGCCTGTACAGGGGATGTATTTCCCATGGATTTATCATGTAACTGGAGCTAATATATCAGTCCCAATATATCAGTCTTTATTTGACCTTATGGGGGGCAAAATTGATCAATTTTAAAAAAATCCCACACAAAAGTCTCGTTAAAAGGAATAGAAACATCTCAAACTGCAACTTTAAGCCACACCCACGACCACTCTAAAACTTTAAATCTCCTATATATAAATGTCCGTGATGCAAAAGTGACACAGTAACAAAACTTATTTGAGTGACACATTTGGTTTTAGAAAATTAAAAAAACAATTTCATAAAATGTGGAAAGACAAACTTTGAGGGGAAAATCTTCCCTTATTTAAAAAAACAAACAAAAAAAAAAAAAACCTAATATAAAAATAAAGCATAACATATAGTGGGGAAAAAGGTGTAAAAAAAAAAACCTAGTGTAAGGAAGTTTATAGAATGCAAAATTATGTGTACTGCGGAAAAAAAGAAATGTCTGGTCAGGAACTGGTTAAACATGTGGCAAAGGAGAAAAAAAAACATTACCAAATACATGTGTGATCTGATTTGGCTTCATTTCAGAGATATACACCCTGATTGCTAACAGATTATTTCCCAGATCACTGACCACCTCTGTGCTCTAGCCACCTAGCCCCTTCCTGCCATTAAGTCATAAGAGGGAGTAAGCACCAAGGTGGCTGGTAACTTGGAAAACCATCTCTATACCAGTAGGACAGATAACCTGCTGTATCTTTGAAATTAAGCAAAGTCAGAAATGAAATGTATTTGGTAATAAAATGTATTTACCTTTTGCCTATATGTTTAAAGCTTATGGGTGAGATAGGAATGCTCCTTTTAATTGGTATCCTTCTATTCCAACCTCCTCATATCTCATAAAATAAGATGCCTTTAACCATGTGAGGAATACATTAATTCCTTATCTGTTTTTCTGACCTCTGTAAAAGCACACATTAAACAAAAAATCCATTGAATATCGGTGGTAACCACCTGTATGATGAGGATAGAAAATGAACGACTGGTGTGCAGAAGTGTAGGCAGTATTAGGGTACGTTTACACAGCTTACAGGTACGTGCTGCAATACACCTTCGTTAGCACTGTCGAAAGTACTCGCTGGCCAGCACGTACTTTTAACACGTGGCAGCTCTTCCTTGTATACCTTTCTACTTCTCTGAATGACAACAGTGATTTTACGGGTAACATTTTTTTTCTTACCGTGTTTGCGCCAGAATGCGCCCTCAAAAAAACCCTGTTTAAAACAACATTTCTATGTTGTTCACCGTATGGGCTATATTTTAATAGCTCAGACCTTTTGCAGACACTGTGATACAAGATATAGTTAACTTTTCATTTCTACAAATTAATTAAAGAAAAAAATTTAAAACTGGTATTTTAACTTAATTTTTTTTATTTATATTTTTACATTTTATTATTAGCATCTTTTTTTTGGTGGGGGAGAGGTTTTAGTCCCCTTGGGGTATTCGGGTTGGGGGGGGGGGGGGACAAGCGAATATACTAAACCTACAACCCAAAGTGTAAGACACAATAATAATGGCAATACTGTTGGTAAGATAAGACCCTTCAGAATATAGAGTCAAAGGGGTAAACAATATACAATAATGGCTCTCCTATGATACCCTGCCTATGAGTAATGAAATGTCAGCCGTGGAGGCCTTCATTAGACTTCCGACTGCCATGACCATTGGTCGCTTTGATCTCGTTTTGGGGTGGGGGCAGCACTCAGGCAGTGGAATGGTTGCAGCACTATTTCTTAGATGTCATGGCAAGTGCATTCACGTAATCTAAGGGGTTAAAAGGCCAGGATCAGAGTTGTATCTGATCCCGGTCTCTTGCAGCAGGTCCGGGGTATAACCGACAGCTGTCACGTAGAGAGTGGGCTTGGTGACTGTGCATGCTGTATACCCCCTTACTGACACCGTGTCTTAAGTATACATCAAATGTTGGTAAGGGGTTAAACGCCTTTTCTGTAAGATAGCCTTATTGGCTTCTACATTGAGGCATATTCATGCTGCCAAATCTTTATGCTTTTTCATGCTGCATGCCGACTGCATATTCATGCTGGAGAGTCTTCAACCACATCCCCACCCTTGATAAATGACATTTCCTTAAGGCCTTTCCACCTACAATCTGCTGCATGTCATGGATTGTCAGTATGATCATTAGGCATTCGCTGGGGGGAGGCTTGTGTGTGGGAAAAGGACTCGCTGAGCTTAAACATTTGTTATATTTAGATGTAACCCTGACAAGATCCTTTCTGTTATCAGTAAATATATTTCACCTCTGATTATTGACACTGTGTCTCTCCAGACTGCTGACCAGTTGCTGGCACGGGCTGATGCAGCAAAGGCACAAGCGGAAGAGGCTGCCAAGAAGGGTCGCACTACGTTAGAAGAGGCCAATGACATCTTGACCAACCTGAGAGGTTAGGATGTATTCACATAATGCAGAACTGAAGAATCCGATTGTCACCGAATATATTGGCAAATGAAATGAACCATTTTAATATATTTTGAAACTTGTCTGCTCTCCCCTATAGATTTTGACAAACGAGTTAATGACAATAAAACTGCTGCAGAAGCTGCTTTAAGGAGAATCCCCGCCATCAGCCAAACGATCGCTGAAGCGAACAACAAGACTCGTCAAGCTGAAGCTGCACTGGGCAATGCCAATGCTGATGCCAGAGGAGCAAAGAGCAAAGCGGAGGAAGCAGAGAAAATTGCCAACACCGTCCAAAAGGTGAGGAACCTCCGTGTCCTAGATGGACAGTTGGCTTTAGAAGGGTATTCCCATCCTGCTCCCTCCATGGTTTTCCTGGCCACAGGGAGCAGAGAGGTGGCTGCACATCCATGGCTCTTTTTGTTCATTTCTATAATGGTTTTGAGTACATTTGCCGAACTGTGGTTGGAACTCCCATAAATGAGTGTAGAGAGCTGCTGCAAACGCATGGCTCTCTACATTAATTTCTATACTAGTTCATTTACTCAGCTGGTGTTGGATCACCCATAGACATGAATGGAGAGATGCACACGCATGGCTCATGACATTATATTTTTATAGTAGTTCTGAATGCAGCCGAGTACATTTGCCCAGCTGTGGTTGGAACTCCCATATACGTGAATGGAGAAAGTTGCCCAAGAACTCTCTACTTTCATTTCTATAGTAGATACAAGTACAGCAGAGCACATTTACCCATCTGGTGTTGGATCACCCATACACATGAATATAGAGAGATGGACACGCATGGCTCATGACATTCATTTCTATAGTAGTTCTGAATACAGCCGAGCACATTTGCCCAGCTGTGCTTGGATCTCCCATACACATGAGCTGAGAAAGCTGCGCATGCGCAGTCAACTCTCTATCCCTTGCAGCAGGAACGTACCAAGACAAAAGCGCAAGTGGCTAGATGGGAATACCCTTGTAAGGTTTTTTTCTATTGTTGAAGTGGCCAATGCACATAACATTCTCCCTGAGATCTACTGGACCGGTCACCAGTCTTCTAGGTATGGAGAATAGGATGGCTTGCCTGTTGCCAAGCTGCTTTCCCCTTCTGTTCTCTCAGCACGTTCCCACCGTTACTAGGGATACAATTTATATGTAGTTGCCGGGCAGCGAATAATTAGCAAAAGTCTCAATCGAAGTCTGCAATCTCCGGAACAAGTGACCATGTAGAATGGGCAGGCTAATGATAGTTTTTCGGCTTTCATTACTGCTCTCACCAAGAGTTCATGCCGTCCTGTTATTATCAGCTTAGGAAATGTCTGCTTGACGACACCACTTGTCTTATTGCGGGCAATGTTACCATTAATACAGCAAACCAGAGCCTAGTGGTTATTTGTATCAGAACCTAAAATTACATACAGCAAAACTGCTACATAAGGCTATGTTCACACGGCTTATTTGCAGGGCGCAATTACGCCCCGCAATTACGCCGTGTGGACGGGAGCGGGGGAGGGAGTGGGGGGCCGGCCCATAGAATTGTATTACCAGCGGCGCGTATACGCCGCTAGTAATTCACATGTCACTTATTGCCCCCCCCCCCCCCCCTCGGCGGATTCGCTGAGCGGGAGGAGGGACGAATCCATAGTTCTCTATGAGGACTGTGGATTACTGTAATGACTGGGACGGATTCCAGTCGTAATTCGCGCACTACAGCGCGTAATTACGGACTGAAATAAGTCCCATTTTAAGCCGTGTGAACATGGCCTAAGAACAATTGAGTGCACAGCATATACCTTCACAGGTGTATTATAGTCCTTTAATAGTGAATCCAAATCCAGACAATTGAGGAATAGAAGCCAAAGACAGGCGCTTGACCAGGGAACCGGTAAAGAGAATTGTCCATTCCCTGTGATTGTCCTCAGTCTACTTTTGGGTGCACCTTTTGGTGATTGCTTGAGATATAGAGGAAGTTTATAACTTTTCTATTTCTCCACCACCTGTCCAGAACGCTGCCGCTGCCAAAGCAGATGCTGACAAGACTTTTAAGGATGTCACCGATCTAGATGGAGAGTTGCAAGATATGTTGCGTCAACTGCAAGATGCAGAAAACCAGCTGAATAAGAAGCAGACGGAAGCAGACCAAGACATGATGATGGCAAGCATGGTGAGCAAATATTGAGATAATATCCATGGTGGGTTTAAAGGTTGGATATCATGTGCTGTGTGCCAACAGGACCTAATTACCCCCCTTTCCTTCAGACCACTCAAGCAGCACAGGAAGCAGAAGATAATGCGAAGAAGGCAAAGAACTCGGTCAATAATGTCCTTGGAATTATTAATGACTTGCTCGGACAACTTGGTAAGAATCTTCTTGAGATCTTGTGCTTTGTAACTGCTTGTAGCAAGAGGGGGGGGGTGTAGTATTGATTTTATTCTGAAGCTGGATAACCATAGCTGTGTAGATATCTCACAATGTCCTACAGTCAGATAAAGGTCTGTAGACTCTCAAGCCCATGGTGAAATCTTGTAGTACGTGCTAGTGATGTATAGACCATGAACACCATGTTTCACCACAGTGTGAATAGAGATGGGGATTGTGTTTATTTCACTGAGGCTTTCCAATACCCTGGAAAGTTTATGCAGTAATAAGCACCATTGGCCGTTGTCAGCTGGCACTACTAGGAAGTAGTCTTGTTACCCCTATGGTACTAGGAGTAAAGCAGTTTTAGTAGTAATGAAATGTGTGGACGGATCTTTTTAAGTCCAGTCAGACCGTTTCTTAACCTGTTTCCCAGTGGAAACATTTATTAAAATTGGCTAGAACAGGGGCGCACGACATGCAGCTCCCCCCCCCCCCCTCCTGCTCGCCGGCCGAGCAGACGCAATCCATAGTTCTCTATGAGAACTGTGGATTACCGCAATGCCTGTGACGGATTTCACCCGTAATTCGCGCAGTACGACACGAATTACAGGCTTAAATCCGTCCAAAAATAAGCAGTGTGACCATAGCCTTAGGCCAGAACATGTTGTGAACCATTGGTCCAGCAGGAAAGTTGTCATTGTTGCCTCTAGCAAACTGTCTTCAAGAAACAGCACCACTCCTGTCCAGAGGATGTGTTTGGTATTGCAGTTAAGTCACGTTAGTTTATGTCCAGTGCAAAAGCGTTCATTTTCTCTTACTGCCAAGCACATTCCAGCCTGTCTTCTCGATGAAGGTTATTCTATATTTTTTCTGCCAGAAGATGTTGAAAAAGATACCTAGAGGCTAAACAGATATTCTTGACAGTTTAAATAGTTTTTGGTAGATTAGATAATACAGACATGTAGGAATTGGGTGTGTAAATAACTTTCATTAACCCTTTGGTGACCACCAATACATTTTTTATGGTGGACACTAAAGGGCTTCATTCTGCTGTTTACACCTTTTTATGATGCAGCAGGATTAGCCGTGGATGGGTGTCCCATGCTGGGTGCATTGATGCTCTGGTGTCTGTACACTTGAGCTCCTGCTCTAATGGTCATTTGTAAACCACTCAGTTGTAATTAGTGACTATAGTGTCTAAAGGTTTTAGAGGGAGTGTGAGCTCTCTGTCATCCTATCAGTGCTCCCTGTGGCAGATGTTTCCACGGCAGCTAGGGCATAATAAGGCTCCACGTCTGCCATCTTTGTATACCCATTAGGATGCCTGTCAGTTTGATTGGCAGAAAATTTTACTTCAATACAGAGATAGAAGTATAATGACATATGTAGGAGTGATTTCAGTAGTGCTAAAAAAAAGAAAAAAAATAATTTGTAGAAGAAGAAAAATAAGTCCCTTTTCCATACAGAATGCTTTACTATGGGGAAACAAATAATTTATATGACAAACTATAAAATTATTATATTATTTATTGAACACTGTAAAAATATAATACTTCAATGCCAGCATTTCTGATTTCTGTTCATCTCACAAAAAATGGAATGAATAAATGATCAGAATGTCATGTATACCCCACAATGGTACCAATGAATGCAACAAGTTGCCCCATGATAAACAAGCCCAATGCAACTCCTTGGAGAGAAAACTAATGAAGTTAGGGCACGTCCCCATGGCAAAGGACAAATACCGGTCGGTTTATCCGACCGGTATTTGTCCTGTTTTAGTGCCGTCCCCACGGCTGCCGGGGATGGCTTTTCTTTGCAATGAGCCCTCCCCCTTCCCATTGATATGTTCATATTCTGTCAGAAAACCGGACGGAAGAATGAACATGTGGGGACTGCTGCACGGGTTTTCCATAGCTGCCTGGTCTGTTAGTTTGCGGCCGGTTTGCAAAACCGCAAACTGTCTGAAAAAATGGCCGCAAACCCGTGCCGTGGGGACATGGCCTAAGGGTTCTTGGATAAGGCAGTACAACATTCCCTGTGACTGTGTAGATTCATAGATTATGGTTTTAGCATGCCTTGTTTTATATAATCCGCTATGATAGGGAATAACTGAGCTGCAAAAATAATTGTTGTTTTTCTGCGACAGGTAAACTGGATTCCGTAGATGTAGGAAGACTCGATGAGCTTGAGAACACACTCGAGAATGCAAAGACCCAACTCAATGAAAGTGATCTGGACAAGAAGGTGGCACAGCTGGAGGAATCGGCGCGACTGCAGGATGCTGCCCTTGTCTCATATCAACAAGACATTGACCAGATCCTGAAAGACATTGAAAATCTCGAAGACATTAAAAACACTCTGCCTCCTGGCTGCTACAACACCCCCATTATTGAGAAGCCCTAAGTGCTCGGCAAACAAAAACGAAAAGGAAGGACTTCAGCCACACTTCCTTCCTCACCAACCTCCATGTTTGGCTGTGAAGTGCCTTATTACTCACCCACCCCAGACTATTTGCCCTACACATTGATCACTCCGTGCCCTCCACATATTGAACTTTAAGGGGGGCAGTTTTTTGAAACTGTATTAATTCACCTGAACTCTTCCACCATACTCTGTGTACAAGAGGGGCATCCATTTGAGTTTATTGTTCTTGCTACTACAGAGAGAAATAGAGGTTTGCTGTAATGGTGAGAGAAACAAATGCTCAGGCCTCTGTATGCGGCATCGTAACGCCACGGTGCCATGCATGGCTCTGCAGTGATTAGCCAAGGGACTGTTTCTAGTAAGGGTTAACTGCTTCAGTGATAGCTGCAGCCTTCATTCATCAATTGCTCTGCAGCACAGAAGTGGTTAATAAAGCTATGCTTTCAGCCTTCTAGAAAACTTGGGCCTGTTGCCCCAAAAAAGTCTTCGGAATACACATGTTCCTCGTCTACACTCCTTTTTCCTTCCATTCCCTTTGACTAACCTACTGCCCGGCCTCCTGCCCTGTTATGTAGCCACACAGCCAGTATTATCCCTGACAGCGCAGAGCCCTCAGATACACAAGGGCATGGGCTTCTGATCTTTGCTGTATAGAAGGGTCTTGTCATGCAGAGACTGGGAAAATAGAATTGATTTCCCTCCTCGGCAGTAAGCTGGTCTAGGTAATATTTAACCGACGAAAGCATTGCGGCAATCATGGGCGCACAGAAGCTGGGGAAGGGTATTCTGATCACATAATGGCGAGGACGTTTGTCCTGGCGTCTTCGAAAATTCTACTCCCGCAACCAGCAATGTATTCATGGCACAGTACCAAGGGGGCCACGCAACGTCATATGCATTTAAAACCATAACTAAAATGAAGTCTTTATTTCCAGTAGCAAACGCCCAACACCTTTGTTCCTCCTATTCACAAAAAGAGCAAATCCACTGGAATATTGTTATTTAGATGCCATTATTTGTATATACCTTTACTATAGTTTATATGTTGGCAGTATCAGAGGAGGTGTTTATATCCAGTCCATAGCTATATATTTGAGATTTCTGCACTCTGTAGTATAGTAAGAATATTATTATTATTTTATTATATGGCCACCTGCTGTTCAGAACAAAGGAAGGATCTTACTATTCAATTATGCTTTGGTTGGAATGCCATAGCAGCTATTACAGTGGTATATCAGCCACATCATATCGTCACAGCTCCCAATGAAAAGAGGTTTCCGCAATTAAAAGGCCTTTTTGGTAATAAAAAAAAAAAAAGGCACCATTCTTTTCTATGGTTGGTGACGGATATCACAGCTTATCTCCATTTAAGTGCTTGAGACTGCTCTGCAATACCAGATGTAACCTACAGACAGTTGTGCCCCCTTTTTTACAATCTTGGAGACCTCTTTGTAGAGGAGTGGGTTCTAGCTTAACTCTGCCAAAAAATATTATTGTGTGAATCTGCTTCACCGTAAAAAAGATCTCAATATCTCTAACAAAATATCTAGTTGATGTGAAAAAAATCTTAATTGAGAAGGGATAATGTAGAACAATGAGGGGACAGAAAGACCATAAATGTTAAGATGTTCCCACCATAGACTTTGGCATATTGCTAGGTGCGGGTCCCACCTCTGGGAGCTTAATCTATCACGGGAACGGTCCACTGAAAGAGCAGAAAAGTGAGCCGGTGGTGCTTGCAGAAGGCTTTCCATTCTGTTCTATGGGAATACAGGTGAGTGGTTTTCGACTGTAATCAGAACTCCCGTAGAACAAAACGTAGAGCCCGGAGCAAATGCGACCGGCTCATTGTTTTGCTCCGTATCTTTTGTGGGACTGTTCCTGAGATGGGTGCTGGACTCAGAGGTGGAACCCACACCTATCGGACACTGGTGGGAACACCCCTTTAAGAATCGGTGATTTGTGACATCCTTTGAAAGGATTACATAGTATTATGTTGGTGACCTACCTTATTGTTGCATACTACCGATATTTTAGTTGGGATTGCCACCATAATTTTTTTTAAAATTGAGGGGGTTTTTTTCCCCAAGGAGGAATCCAATAAGCCACCAAGAGATTACGATAACTGATTTTGCACATATGAACAAAAGTTAATGCATATTTGTAGCTTATCTCACTTCACCAAAAACCTTTGCTCCTCTTTTTTTACCTTTAGTTATGTTACGCCAGTTGGGCTGATTATCCCAGACGGTGTAAAGCTGGTACCTGCATATTTTTTGTGCCTAATTTTTTACCCATGTTGGAACTTGGATTGAATTAAGAAGGGAAGAAAAATATCTGTGTAAACTTTTTATACCAACTTTCCCTTTTTTAGTCTATTCGCCGTTTTCTCAAAAAGAAGGAACCTACAAGGGGCAAATTCACTGAACTCCGAGAACCCAACTTTAAAGGTGCTTTTCTGTGTCCATATTATGGCCACAGTTCCTTCCAGACTGCAGGTTGAAGGACCCAACTGATGACTTTATGGATCTCTATGATACTCTTCGTTTGGGTTTAAACCCAAGATCTCAGATGTCTCTAGGCTATTCTAGTATAGGGCCTCAGTGGGCAGTAGATGACACATGGACTTAAAAATACCAAAGAGAGAATCCATGTGCCATGCAACGCCCCTGTTAGTCCTTCATTAGGCATAACATAGTACCTACTTTTCCTGGAAGGTTCCTATCAAGAAAAATTGGCAACGTAAGCCTTAAAGAGGAGTATTTGCTCTTTATCCTTCATCTTTAGTATGACACATTCTTGTTGTAAGTGCAAACCATGAGTGGCAGCATGAAAGTGGCCATAAAGTTAACCATAGGTGTGTGGGCCTAATCGTTGCCTAAAAAGACCAAGATTTATACAAAGACAACAGCTTAGATTTTGTTGCTGACTTTAGAGTTGAATTCCAGTCACGTGATCTCCACACATATGTATAGCATGTCCGTGTGAGAGGAACAAAGTATTTATTCTCCATATAGAGTCTGGGAACCATCGTAAAGTTGGCATTAGCTGACATTGGCTTCACTGTTGTGAGAAACCATACATCTGTTACACCTGGTCTTTCTATACAGCAATTCCTCATCTGAAGGACACGCTCCATCCCTGCGCCCCCAGTTGGTATTGGGGTGCTGTTGGAGGGCAACCCCCTTTATTAAATGACACTGGTGCTATAAATGATTTTTGAATTTGCTTGATTCCTGTGAGTGTTTTATTTTTTTGTATCCAGATTATAACAACTTGAATGTCTATTTTGTTCCACTTTTTATCTTTATTTCTGTAAATATGTTCCTGGCCGGGAGGAGGTGGGTTTAGGAGAAGAGGGGGGTTGTTCATAGCTAAGGTGTGCCGCCAACCTTTTTTCCCTCTCCTTCTTTTCTTCGTGTCCTCAGCCCTGACCATCTCTCTCTGAAAATATTATGTATTACACCCCTGTAGAAGAAAGACACTTGGGTAGGGTTACAGCACAAAGCTAAATTTTACTCTCACTGAAACTCTTCACAGACCCTTACTTGTGTCAATGTTTCTTCTCTGTTTTAACCACCTCATGTGTCAACCTTCATCAAAGACCCTTCCCGAAAAGAGAAGCAACCATGTTACCGTTAGGAAAGCTTCTGTGGCCTCAAAGCCGTGTGCCTAATTTGCTCTCTTTGTTAGCCATGTCTAATATTGGACTTATAACGGACAACAGACTGTTCAGAATGGGGAGGGGGTCATCTGTGGTCAATTTTTTTTTGTCCAGGGAAGAAAGGGGTTCAACAGAACACAACGCATTTTTTATGTATAAAACAGTATTTCTTATTTATAATAAATTGAATATGTGTAACCCCTTACAATATGGCGTTTGTGCATTTTTTTTTCCTCCTTACAGTACTGGTTGGTTTGATTTTATCATTGGGCTACAATGCAGTGAAGACTTTAATGGGATTTTCTAACCCCTTATGTAAATTCTGAAGCATGGAGTTCTCTCAATTCTGTATTACTGAGCTATAAATACTCAGTGTGTTACCATATGGTGTCTTCACACCGCATAGTACTAATAGAATACACATACAGAGTGTACGAAGAGGGTATGAAGGGTATGTTCACATGTTGGGTTTTTCCAATCTGAAAAATCGAAAGTGAAATCTGAGGTGAGTTAAGCAATAGGACGCGGGTTAACTCCATTTTAACATAGCTAACTCGCATCATGCCGGCCTGAAACAGAACCCGAGCAGATTCCTCCTCGGAGAATGGACATGTCCTTTTTTTTTTTTCTGCACCATGGATCCAAATGAACGAGACTCTGTTTGCACATGGATTTTAACCAGGGTGGAGTCTGCATCAAATTCCTTGTTATATTCCGCTGTGTTAACTAACCATAAGGCCCCATTCACGTCATGTTTCTGCTCTTTGCTCTATTTTGTGCGTGAAAAATGTATTTTGAAGGATACCGCAGTAGGGCCGTAGAGAGATATTGGGAAAATTCAGTCCAAAAAGGACTACATTCGCCTGATTTACCAAATGGCATATGCTTTGTGTATCAGACACAAAAGCGTGGTCCATGGCCCCAACACCGTATCCAGTTACATTGGGATACATTTTTCATTGTATTCCAATGGCTATCACGTACCGGAAGCAGAAACCCAATGAGAATATGGCCTAACTCATCATTATATATGACTCGTATCCTGCATCTTGCAGGATTTGGTATACAGAAAACCTGCTTATGAAATCGGAGCGAGAATAAGCGGCCATATGCTTTCTATGGGTACCTTCAAAGGGGCATTCTCATTTCATTGATTAGCTTTAAACATATAGGCAAAGGTAAATAAAGACTATTACCAAATACATTGCTATTCTGATTTTGTTTACCTGCAGAGTTAGGAGCAGATCTTATCTCCTGCTTTTGTACACAAGCTTCCCTAGTTACCAACCACCTCTCTGCTCTCACAAGCAGCAGCAGTGGCCCAGAAGGTGATGTGCTGTGTTTCTTATCTGAAAGACTGGAGATTGTTTACATTACTTACTGATGAGCTTTAACCCTTTAGAGCTCTGTAGCCTTGTGCACTGCTGTTTACAAGCCTCCTGCACTCGATTTACTCTAACAGGAATAGCTAGAAATAGCAGAGCTGATATGCCAATCACTGCTCTTAACCTGCCCACAGCCTAAGCAGGAAGTGTGAGCCTGAAACTGGCAGTGTAACAGCATGGTGAGACAGCCCCTTGAAGACACAAAAGGCCACATGTATTAAAACTGTCTAGGTCTAAAATGCTTTGTTGCCAATAGCAGCCAATCAGCGCCCATTTCATGTAGTGCTCTGAAAAAATGAAAGGGGTGCTCTGAATGGTTGCTATGGGCAACAAAGTGAATTTTAGACCTAAACAGTTTTCATACTTTGGCCCAAAATGTTTGAAATCCTGCTTTTGTTCCTGTTAGGGAAGAAGACTTCAGTGACTTCAGGCAAGTTGATTAATTCCCATCTTTGTAGTTTACTCAACCACTAATGATCCTACATGCACCATCTATGGAAATGCAATTTAAAGGGAATCTATCACCAATTTTTTTCTTTACTAATTAAAATATCAGAAACTTTGTAATACGTCTTATTAGAGAATAATGCCTTATTCTCCACTTATCAGACTCCTTTCCTACTCTCCTTTTCTGGACTCATCATTAACTCTGTTGAAAAAAAAATTGCTAAAATATATTTCAAGATGGATCGGGTGTCTGTATATGAAGGAAGGGGGAGGACATGGTCCCCACTGAAAGCTCCAGTAAATGCTCTCTCTGCTGCTTCTAAACGTGTTATTAGAGACCTATGGGAGCAGGATCTCTTGGGTGTCTGTACAGTGTATGGGAGACATCATAGCAATTGGTCTCTACCCAAGGCTGTTCGTAACCTCCGTTGCAAGAGGCGACGCCAGATCTGCTAAATGACGGACAACCACAGCGTCCAACAGACCCCACTGACTACACTAGGGTTTGTCTTGTTTCCGTCATGGTGCCCATCATTTATTGCTGCATGTTACACTATTTTTTTTTCATGTCACTTTTGATGGAGTCTGCACTAGAGTCTCTGAACAGAATCTTTGGGAGATCGAGCTTGTAGGGGAAAAACTGGTAAAATATGCCGTATTCCAGTTAGGTAAATGCCAGAAATCATGCTATTCACACATGACAGATTATCCTGAAATCAACAGGTACTCGTTTAAATTCAAGTATGCTGCCAGAAATTTCAACAAAAATGGAGTACTTGTCTTAGACCATGCAAAACAAACTACATTCCTTGGTGAACTGCTAATTATCTTAGCCTGGGACAACTGTAACTGCATAAAAAGGGGACACTAATATAAAAAGATGCACTTCTTTTCATAGAGAAGTAGAAGCAGCAAGCTACCACTTGCTCTTACACCAGTGGGCAATCAAATAACCCAGGATTGGCAAGCTATTATTGTGAACTTCAGAAGGTTCCACCCAGGGCCATTCCTAGGCTAAATTGCACTCAGGGCGAGGTGAAGAAATTTCGCCCTCCCTTCGTAACATAATGCGACACATTGCATCACCATAAACCAAATCTAAAATATACAACAAGCTTTACCACAATGTGCTACGTATAAAACTACAAAATAGCCATACAGTTACCAAATAGCACTGCTACACCAACCAGAATCCCAGGCTAATAGTACCAGTATCCTACTAAGACCACATATCACCAGCACATAGTGACCGAATACTGCTACACTATGACCACATATCACCAGCACATTGTGACCGAATAATACAAACTGACCATTACGGAATGCAAACCATTATACTACAACTAATATTACTGGCATACAGTGGTGGATAGATCCCAGCTGTACACAGGCCTTACAGACATATAAATGATTACAGTAAATTTATATCTAGTGACTCACAGGAGATGTCTCTGAAGAGTTGTTCTCTTTTTCTTCTCCATCTGTCCCAGATGCCATGACTCCCGGCCTCGACTCTTCACTGTAGAATATACAAAACAAACATCTTAGACTCCTCACTTTATCAGCACTAGATGCCCCTGTAGCCAGGAAATGCCCCTATAGCCAGTAGATGCCCCCTTGTAGCCAGTAGATGCCACCTGTAGCCAGGTGATGCCCCTGTAGCCAGTAGATGCCCTCTTGTAGCCAGTAGATGCCACCTGTAGCCAGGTGATGCCCTTGTAGCCAGGTGATGCCCTTGTAGGGCAGTAAGCCCCTTGAAGCCAGTAGATGCCCCTTGTAGCCAGTAGATGCCACCTGTAGCCAGTAGATGCCCCTGTAGCCAGTAGATGCTCCCTTATAGCCAGTAGAAGCCCCACTGTAGCCAGGTGATGCCCCCTTGTAGCCAGTAGATGCCCCTGTAGCCAGTGATGCCCCTGTAGCCAGTAGATGCCCCCTTGTAGCCAGTAGATGCCCCCTGTAGCCAGTAGATGCCCCACCTTCTAGCATGTGATGCCCCTGTAGCCAGTAGATGCCCCCATTGTAGCCAGTGATATCCCCTTGTAGCCAGTAGATGCCCCCTGTAGCTAATTATAAAATAAAAAAAAATTACCCGACCACGGTCCCCGCGTCCAGCTCCGGGAGCTGCTGAGCGGTGTAAGCGGTGTGACGTCACCACGGCTCTTACGCTGTCACGCAGCTCCCAGAGATCTCCTCGGCGGCAGAGCTGCCAGCTGAGGAGACCGAGCATTGCAGGGGGCGCGGTGAAAGCCATGCACGCCCTGCGACGCTGATCCAGGGGAGGAGTCAGGACGGGAATGATCCGTCCCGCCTCCTCCCTGTACCAGCAGCTGCACAGCGAGTGACGCTGTGCGGCTGTTATTAAACAGCCGTGCAGGGCCAGGGGCTAGTCTCCGGGTGAGGCGGGTGATCGCCCGCCCCTAGGAACAGCCCTGGTTCCACCTTCCCCAGAAACTGTATGAAAAGACTGGAACAAACTCTTTGTTAGAAGAGTCCCAAAAAGATAAGTTAAGTACAGGTTGCTCCTCTGCTGGATCCACTGAGGATTAGCTGTAAACTTTAACCCTTGTCTGGTACCATGAAAAAAAAAAAACACTAGTGGCACCATTGGGGTCAATAGGACCCCACCAACAAATATTGTATTTCTATACATGTATTTTAATCAGGAATTTCAGTCGTCCTTTGACCATTTTTTAATGTCGGGCTGTTTCAATAAGCTTGAAGAGTTGACATTTACATCACACATGGTCATGTGTGGAGTAATAGAAATGTACAATTTTTACATTTGGAATTATCTGCAATGAACTACTGTTACTATCAACTTTTGTTCTTTTCACTTATGACACCTCAAGTTGCTGTGATCCTCACAGATCTTTGCAGTATGTTTGAACTTTGTGGTCCTGCACTCTTGGGCACAAGACACACCCTGCAACTGGATTACATAGGACCCCACCTCCTTTATGGTTATATAGTTAAAAAAATAAAAAGAGTGAAACTGAAAATAGCATGTGCAATACATCAGTTAAACCTTCATAAGAAAATACACAAGATGCCATAAGTGTGTGGAACAACATGTGTTGGTAGCTACATATACAATCTGCATGGGGTCACATTGACCCCATGCTACCAGACAGGGGGTAAAGGGGTTGTCTCACTTCATTGATTCATCTTTCCTCAGTCCTGTTTTCTTGGTTTCATTTTGAATTCAGGGGCGGGTTTACTGGCTTCCACTAGGCTGCAATAAAAGCCAGGTCTGTAGCTATAGCAACCAGTGCTGGCAGCCTATCAGGAGAGATCAAACAGGTCTGTAGCTATAGCAACCTGAGGAGCTGATGCAACCCATACAAGAGGGGATATCTAGGAATAGATAGGAAACTGTTAATGGACACATATTGCAAAGTGACTTGATTTTTAACATAAAAAGCAATCCTTGTAGTGAGACAACCCCTTTAAGCCTTCCCGGCAGCATAAATTAAATTTCACTTTGGTTATAGTTTTCATTGACGTAAATTGATTTTTAATGTAATGCACCAATGGCCCGATTCCTCCAAAATTAGCCAATCTCCTTGTAGTCTCTCTTGGCTCTGAATAACAAGTAAGAGTCCAGCATAGGAAACTCCTCTCAAAGAAACACTTCCATCATAAAGGCGATTTTGTTAAAACCAATATTCCAGGAAAACCATTTTTTCGTGGGGTTTTGTCAGTCCTATACATTTAAATACAACATATAAAATCTACTTTAGCTGCGATAATAGAGATAAAACTTTGGAATGACAGGGCAGACAGACCTCAGTTTACTGCAGCTGCTGCAAAAGATGCATAACTGCATGTAGTCTCATAGCCAGAAGATAGTAGGTAAAGACATCATGATCACTCTGTTGTTCTCTGGAGAGTTCTAGAAAGAGTAGACTAGAAGGGTAGACGGGTAGTGCAGAATAAGATTAACAAATTATTCATTTGCGGTTTTGCAGACCGTCTGAAAAGACGGCTGTAAACTAATACACCGGGCCGCTATGGAAAACCCATGCAGCAGTCCACAATGCACGGGTTTTCTGCCGGGGGTTTTTCAAACCCGAAAAACATTGATCATGTTCATTCTTCCATCCGGCTTTCGGACGGAATATGAACATATCAATGGGAGGGGGAAGGATAAACCAACCAGTATTTGTCCTTTGCTGTGGGGATGAGCCCTTATAGTGGGCCTGGAAGAGAATCATCAAGCAATCTTTGCTGCCATGCTATCGGAGCTCACAGAGGGGAAGTCAGACAGACGAACAAGGAAGTCACGTACACAGAAGAACTTTAAAAAAATTATATATTTAAAAAAACTACTTAATTTTTTACTAAACAATTACATATAATAGTCCCATACTGCATTAAAATTGCTGGTGGTAGTGTCCCTTTAAAGGGAACCTGTCACATAGGTTATGCCCCCCCTTGCTGAGGGCAACACAAGCTAGTGACAGACCTGCTGTTCCCAGCGCTGTGTCCCTTATTCTGTAAGATGCTGCAGTTTTAGAGCATTTACCCCTCAAATGTTATTCATGAGTAGGTGTCAGCTCCACCAACCAAAGGTTAGCCCCGCCCACTGACAGTTATTCACATGTTTCTGCCTGTTCAAAGTAATAGGTTTGTCAGTTGAGGTGGGCGGGGCTAGCCTCCGATTGGCCGGGTTTGAAAAAACCTGACACTCTGAATGACTCTTCAAATGACTCTTCTGGCTGAAAACTGCAGATTTGAGCATTAAATACACGAAAACTCCAGCATCTTACAGAATAAGGGGCACAGCGCTGGAAACAGCAGGTCTGACACTACTTGTTCTGTCCTCAGCCAGGGGGGCAAAAACTATATGACAGGTTCTCTTTAATTGACTCAATCCTATAAAAGGGCATTTAAAAATGGGCAAAACCAGAATAGAAAGAGAAAAAAACTAACTCTAGCTCTCTTGTGTGGGAGATTACAGAGCGGAGTGTGCTGCAAGTACTGTGAGTTTTAATATGGTTGGGTACAGCTTGTAACAACTTTAATGGGTGTGGGTACTATTTAAAAAAAAATAATCAGCCTGAGGGGGGTAACTGGAGGCAGATACAGCGTTCTTTATGTAGTAGTCGCTGGCAGGTTAAAACACATCTTTTCTGGTAGAGAAACAGGGTGTTTCCCAATCGACTGAACATTATGTGACTGATATTAGCTCATCATCCTTCAGATCACATTAGAAAATGCTGGTATAATAAGGATTTTGTGAATAGTGTCGTCCATCTACCTTTGATAGCTTATTAGATTGAGAGCTCTTCATGGTCATAATGATGTGAACAGGTGTGTTGATGGGTTAATCCTTTACTCAGGTGTTACCTGTGATATAAAAGTATCATGAAAGTTGTAGAGACTCTTTCCTCCTTATGCTGATGCTGAGAATCGGTGCAAATTACAGCAAAACAATGTGATTTGACAGAATGTGTGAATATACCCTTAATCAGCTGCAGGGCAAATGCAAACACTCGCTACACACATGGCGCCATATCCTGTAAAATATGACAGGACAGACACCCAGTGAATGTATTATTTTGCTGAGCAGTGTGTAGTGATCCATTAAAGAGACGCAAAGGGATCCGGTTTTTTTTTTTTTCAAATATAAACAAGCAGTATGTGACTATGATATATAATTATCTGGTAGGAATTAGGTGGTTGTTTTTATTGTATATTTTTTACGGTTCCCCTACGTACATTGCTTCCTGGTTTGTCTCTCTGACTTCTGTGAACTTCCCCTCTCTAAGGGTATGTTCACACGGTGTATTATGGGGCGTATGGTGATCAGTGCATCATTCCAAAGCATGGGGGGGCCCGCCGGGCGTCGGCCCCATAGACATTCATTGTCAGCGCCGCGTATTCGCTGCTAACAATTGACATGTCACTTTCCTCCCCCGGCGTACAATATGATCGTATTGTACGCGCGGGGGCACGATGCGTAACCCATAGCTCTCTATGAGAGCTATGGATTACCGTAATTGCGGCAGGCATTTACGAAATGCGCACCAAAATAAGCCGTGTGAACGAGGACTCAGGGTGCGTTCTCTCGTCAATGTCAAAATAGTGGTTGGCTTTTCCGACTGGTATTTTGTCTGATTTTGGCACGCAGGGGGGCGGCTTTTGTCTGCGGATTCAGGCATCCCCCTTCCCACCCACGTGTTCATGATCTGCCCGAAGTTCTAAGTTTTTAGGAACGGCAGCAGTGTCAAAAACCATCCGGTGGAATTCCGTGCACGGATTTTTTATCTAAATCAATGTAAAAGGTTAACAGACGGTTTTCAAATCCAAAAACTCTCTGTAAAACCGACTGAAAAACCAGCCGTGAGGACAAGCCCTAATAGTACAGCAGTGAAAGGATTGCCTGACTGTTCTCTTCTGGGCCAACTATGTAAGTGTTATCAGCAGTACTTGATAAGTGTGAAGAAAGCTGGAAACCCCTTTTGTGCAGTAAAAGATTAACCCAGTAAACTTCCATGTATTGCTCTTGTCATTACCCTTACAGTCCAGTGTAATCTATATCTACTGTATGCCTGCCCAGAGAACAGTATGTCATTACCTACTATTTATAATGAGACTACATGCAAATGAGCATTTCTTGCAGCAGCTGCAGTAAACTGAGGTTAGTCTTTACTATCACAGACAGAGTAGGGCAAGATTTTATATGTAATTCTCAATTGCAAAGGACTGCTTAAATAAAATAAAATATTGATTTTAACAAAAAATACCCCTTTCTGATGCGAGTTTCCCTTAAGGGAGAGTGGACATAACTCTTGACTTGCTGTCTAAGTAGCAACGACTCCCCCCTCCAGGTTTCTTACCTGATCCTAAACAATCACATTCTTATAGAAAGTACACACCGCTACTAAAAACCGGAAAACCAATATGGCAACAGATCTTGTCACCACTATTGCTAAAATATCCATTATAACCCATTTAACTTGTATAATGAATGATTGGGCCACTTCTGGGACTCTCACCTATAGTGGGAATGGGATTCCATGGGGCTGGTTCAGCTTTTTATGTCGTGAGATGACTATTCACACTCGTCTGTTGGAGTCTATAGGGGGTTACAATATGAGCCGAGCAAGCAAACAGAAACGGAAGGCACTGGTAGGTGCAGTATAGGCCCCTAGAAGTCTATGGTGTCCTGTATGGATCCATACAGGACAGGTTCATGATATGGCCGGCTGATTGCATATGCCCTATGTTTTCATATACGCAGCTGTTGTCCTTTCCTGTACAGTAACCCAGCAGAGCACATCTTACGCTCATTGGGTGTGTCTGGCGGTGACAGTAGAATTTTTAGGACGATTACTGCTCATTTGATACTTACCCCTGTTTACTTTGTGTATCCGCAGGGCAAGCAGTCTTTGCAAAAGGGAGTGCCTCACCACAGCCTCGTCTACCTCCCCTGCAGGCATGTTCTCAGCTGGGTGTCATTCTTCTGACCGCTGCAGCAATCATTACCTCAAGTTTCTGATTCACTATCTGCTTCCCGTCTGGAGCCCACATATCTCTGTCACTCACTATACAAGGAAAGCCCCACCTTGAGGCTTAATGGAGGACTGTGACATCTCCGGGCTTGTCTGTTTTAGTAAATACCTGTGTTCCCTGTGAAATAATAATTCTGGAGCATCTTCTCCTATTGGATACGGCATACAATAACGTATGAACAGTGGGAAATTCCTGTAGGTGCATCATCCGCAGACATAGACTGCCCGACCACAATCCAATGACAGATTGCAGGTTGGCATAAAAAGCAGTCTGTAGTCTGCAGCGGAAGGCTCATCCAGTTCCAGGTCCAGTTAAAGATCTTTACTTTAAAGGGCCGTTCACACGGCTTATTGCAGGGACGTATCGCAGCCGTATTGCGCGCCGTACTGCGCTGCAATACAGCTGGAATCCGTCCCAGCCATTACGGTAATCCACAGTTCTCATAGAGAACTATGGATTCCGTCTCTCTCCTCCCCGCTCGGCGTATTGTGACATGTTCATTATCCCAGCGGGATACTCGCCATGGGTAATTAAAGTCTATGGGGCCGGCGGGCAGCGCCCCCGCCCCTTACTCAAGCCGTAATTGCGGGCAAAATCCGTCCCACAATTACGGCTTGAATAAGCCGTGTAAACCGACCTTAAGTCTATGTTCACACGGCTTATACTTTATTTCAGTCATTACGTCCCAGTCATTACGGTACTCCACAGTTCTCAAACGCGCCGAGAATAATGCATTTATATGGGGCCAGCGGGATGGCCGCCCCCCTCCTCCCCCGCCCCGCTCCCGCCCCACCCCCGTACACACGGCGTAATTGCAGGGCGAAATACGTCCCACAATTAAGCCGTGTGAACATAGCCTTACAGCAAAATATGTAAATATTCTTGAGTGCTAAAATAAAAATGATTATTTGAACTAATTGTCAGCCACACAATGTGATCCTCTTGCCCTGTATCTAACTACCCTAGCCAATCCAAAATGGCTTGTTGGTGCCTCCTGCATGTAGCCCCCGCCCCACCAGTACATTTTGCGCTCTGCATAGAAATCCCAACTAAACTACCATTTGTTATCAAACTTCTGGTTGCCATTTATGACCGTCTGTATTTTGTTTATGGTGCAAAAGACACAGACTTAAGATCTTCCCAAACTTAAAGCTACACTTAAGCTGGGCAGCACGGAAACTCAGGGCTTAGCATGGATAGTAAAGGTTTAGTGCAGTGGCGCAATGCTTAGCACAGTGGCTGAATGCTTCACATGGTGGCTAAAGGCTTAGGGTCACATGTTTGAAAACTGTCTAGGTCTAAAACTCACTTCGTTGCCCATAGCAACCAATCAGAGCGCCCCTTTCATTTCAAATAGTGCTCTGGAAAAATGAGAGGGGCGCTCTGAGTGGTCGTTCTGGGCAACAAAGTGAGTTTTAGACCTGGACAGTTTTCATACATGTGGCCCTAAGTGTAGTGGCTCAATGCTTAGTGTGGGGGCTCAATGCTTATCACGGTGGCTTAACGCTTAGCATGGTTGCTCAGGGCTTAGTAGAACTGCTCAATGCTGAATGTGTCAGCTCAGGGCTCGGCATAGTTGCTAAGGGTTAAGTGCAGTGGCTCAGCAGCTAAATGCTTAACACGGAGGCTCAGGGCTTAGCATGGTGGCTCAATGCTTGGCACCATTGCCTTCAGTGCTGGGGTCAGGCTCGGACTGGCCCACAGGGGAATAGGGGAAACCCCCGGTGGGCCCCTGAGCATGGTAGACCTAAAGTTGTTTTTCAACTGCACATACATCCTCAGAAGAGGCAAAAAGCCAGAGAAAGAGTATAGGAGGCATCTACAGTCATTTCCAGTAGCTGTAGGGTGGGCCCCTCTGATAAATTCCACCGGTGGGCCCATAAAAACTTAACTGGTGGGCCTCTAGAGTCAACTCCACCTGTAAGCCCTAGGCACCTCAGTCCGACACTGGCTGGGGTCCTGGGTTCAATTCTGCATGGATTTTGTATGCCCTCTCCACGTTTTCATGATTGGTCTCTGGTTCCCTCCCATATTCCAAAAACATATTCATGGGTGAAGAATTTAGATTGTGAGCTTCAATGGAAATGCAGTGTTAATGATGACGATCTCTGTACAGCACTGCAGAACATGTTGGAGCTATATAAATAATCAGCCAGTTTGTTTTGCCCAACACAGAAAGCATATATGTTCAGGAAATAGGGCAAACGTAGTATAAATCAGACTATTTTTATTCCGTTTGGATCCGCAACTATATCAATCAAGATACATTTCAAGAACCCCACCAAATACCTGGAGGCTCACAAATGTAGTGTCAACCACGGGCGTAACTAGCCCTGGCGACTGCAATGGGGACCAGAGTTTGAAAGTACTCATCATATATAATAACATTGCTCCTTTTTGTAGGAAACAAGCAGTTGGTGGCTTTCTGCTATTTATGCTGCTGTCTTAGTTTCCTATCATTCAGTGCTAAGATCCCATTTCAATTTGCTATGGGGCCCCATGTAGTCTAGTTACGCCCTTGAATTGTCAACCATGCCTAAATGATTACAAAAATAAAATAAAAAATGTCTTCATGTAAAACATTTGGGATAATCTTCTGCCCTATGTTTTGGCCAAGCTGATCGCCCCATGTGCACACTGAGCAGGTTCTAGTGTGTGTCTGTGAAATAGGGAAGGGTTGGGCTGTTATTCAGAGGGTGAGTCACAACAGAAGATCCTTGTGTTTGCAATGAGTCAGGTTACAGTGAACTCATAAAGCTCACCTGAAGGAGACAGAAGCTGCCAGACTGAGGGTACAGGGTGCACCATACACAGAACCCCCGACCTACACACCCGACCACAATAGGATGGTTTTATGGAGGAGCCTGGACCCACCACTGCTGCTGCTCTGGTTCCTGGGGGGCACTCTCAGTGGTTTTTGCTGCATTACCCATAAATGGTGAGAATCAGGATTTTACATTTGGTGGCGGGGAATGGCTTATTGTATACAAAGAAATCCAACAAGTTAATATCATGTTATGGGCCATGTATATGCTTTCATGATGTATGGCTTGTATGCATGGAAGTACAACACACATTTGGCATTAATAGCAAGAACATAGGTTTATTGCATTCTATTTTAAGAGGCTAGGAGTAAAAACCTTTATTTAAAGGGGCTGTCCCATTAGGAAAAACAGTGCCACTCTTGTCCATAGGTTGTGTTTGGTATTGCAACTCACCCCTTTTCAAGTAAAGTGGTGGTAAAGTGGGTCCTTCAAGACCATTTTTCAAGTTTCTTCCCTTTCTGTTTTACAATTATGGCTCCTATAATCGCCTGTCACCCAACTTGACCAGGTTACTGAAAGGCATATACATCTAGCTTTGCATAATGTAAATGAAGAGAAAGGCAACTGCATGACTGGACACATCGAGCACTCCAGAAATTAGTGGACAACCGTTATGTGAGCCTGTGATAGAGCTCTCCAGCTGTTGCAATACTACAACTCCAAGCATGTCCTGACGACCAAAATACTAGGAGTTATGTTTTTGCAACATTTAAGAAACCACAAGTCGGAAAGCACTGTGGTAGAGGGATTTTTGGGGGTTTGCTTCATTTGAGAATTGCATTTTGCTTGTTATTCATAAAAAATATGTAGTTGTAGCTGCTCCAATTAAGGCAAATGGTGAAAAGTGACTCTAGTAAAAGGTTCATTGTGGGACCATTTGGCAAAGGGAAGCCCTAAGGTTATGTTTGAGGAGATATTCCTTATATAGTTATGTATTACAGACCTCCTAGGAAGGTGTTGTGTGTTCTGGATTGTGGCTGATGATGTAACTGATGCTTTATTTAGTCATCTAGATGTGTTACTGCAGATGTATGGGCAACATAAGAATTTGTATGTATGGTCTAGTGGCTGATATGTGCTCAGAACCATACTTGGATAGTCAAAGAGGGACACATACCCTGCTTCCCCGAAAATAAGACATCCCCCGAAAATAAGATATAGTGCATTTTTTTAATGCAATTCAAAGTTTGACTGCTTATGCTGATAATTGTGATGAAATCACTATACAGTAGTATATTAATACATGTTGATGTTTTATTCAATAATAAATGTGAATTATTGTTCATAGAAAAAAAAAACATCCCCTAAAAATAAGTCTTAGCTCGTCTTTAGGAGCAATAATTAATATAAGACACTGTCTTATTTTCGGGTAAACAGGGTATGAATCACTGTGAGCAGTGTCGGACTGGGTGGTCTGGGACCCACCAGAGGAGTTGTTTTCTGAAGCCCAAGTGGGGAGATGAGTCTTGGGCTCCCCCAGGGGCATTGATTGTTGGGGTCCAACCTACGGCTACTGTACATGACTTGGGCCCATCATGCCCAGAGGCTTACTGGGGGTTTGTCTTATCCTCTGTAGGCCAGTCCGAGAATATTTTTTTTTTTCAAGTATATCTATAAGCTTTTTATTGAATTATATGAATATAGAGAATTTTATATGAAGTAAAGTTTTAAATATTCTAAAAGATATAGCCTAATGTGTAGTTAGGAGCAGGGGATATGCCTTTTGGGGCATGTTATACGCTTATTTATGAAAGTTTATTTGTGAAGTCAAGAAGGTGAATAGAGGGATTTGGGTCACAAACATAGACTGTTCCTCTGACAGAAAGACATCTGGGAGTTATGCAAGATACTTCTAACATAAAGATTAATACCCAATAGTCAGAGGAGCAGACATAGAAAAGCTGTGTCACTGTCGCAGGGCTGAAATTTTCACGATGGTATTACTATAGGTTATTTGCTATTTTTCTGCAAATAAAAATATAGGATTACGTTGACTCACTGCACATAAACACTTAAATGACAAATTTAACTCTGCTACATATGTATCCAGGCACAGATTACAATGCTGTCGGAAACACACAGAAACAAAGCAGCAGCTCTGCAGACTGCAAGAGACAGATAAACACAGAATATAGGAATTGTGTCGGTCTGTTCTGCTTCCTATTTACTATAGGACATTATAATCTGGGGGTCTCAGTGCACATTGGTGATTAAGAGGTGAGGATCCATGCACCAGTCACAATGTGGTCTCAATTCAGGTGGAGACCTACTCTAAGCAATCTCACCTTTCCAGGCCTTCGTGCTCTTCCGGGGCGTGAGGGTCCCAGCTCAGTTTAATGTTGGTGTTAGCTTTTCTGCTGGGAGGGTGGTTCTTTCCCATACAGCATATATTACATATTACAATACTAAAGCATTATACATATTGTTAAACTACATACTGGAAATTTGAGAATACATTGAACATTCCTGTCACTGCTTTTCAACATCTCAAGCGCTGCAAGCAAACACCATTGATTCCTATGGATTAGTAGTTCCGTGCAGAATAGTGATACAATGTATGTGAGCACAACTGACAAGTAGGAATATTTTGAAATGACACATAAAAGGGGAGTAAAACAAATCCTCTAAAACCGTATAACAATAAATTACAAAAGAGAAACATCAGAAAAGTGATAAGACATAAACTGTAAAATAAACCTAGAGAGCACCTGTGGCTAATGTTTCCCATGAAATAACAATTCTGAAGCATATTTGCTTTAATCAATATCTTGTGTGATTTCCCTGTTATCCCTCCTAGAAATGTATTACCAATCTGTCAGCTGGGTGCTGCTAATTGGGGGGAGGGGTGTCTCTGAAAGTTTGACAGAGTCCAATCAGTGCTGACAGAGTCAGGGTGGCTTTAAGGTGCGTTTTTGATGCGTTTTTTTGGATGCGTTTTTTGGGCAGCAAGGTATGTCATTAATTGCTGTGTCTTTATGCGCAAAAAGGCCTCCAAAACCCACCGTGTGGAAGCACCCTCAGTGTGTGCAGGGACACACCTCTTTAAAAACTGGAATGGTAATGCTATATCTACACAGCACTGGTTTCTGGTCAGATTTTCAGCGGATTTAGTATTTAGAATCCACCGAAAATCCAGTGCCCCATAGACCGCAATAGAAAATCCGACTGTAATCAGTGCCCATAGACCATAATAGAAAATCCGACTGTAATCAGTGCCCATAGACAATAATAGAAAATCCGACTGTAACCAGTTCCCATAGACCGCAATAGAAAATCCGACTGTAACCAGTGCCCATAGACCGCAATAGACAATCCGACTGTAACCAGTGCCCATAGACGGCAATAGAAAATCTGACTGTAACCGGTGTCCATAGACTGCAATAGAAAATCCGACTGTAACCAGTGCCCAGAGACCGCAATAGAAAATCCGACTGTAACCAGTGCCCAGAGACCGCAATAGAAAATCTGATTGTAACCAGTGCCCCATAGACTGCAATAGAAAATCTGATTGTAACCAGTGCCCCATAGACCGCGATAGAAAATCCGACAGTAACCAGTGCCCCATAGACTGCGATAGAAAATCCCACAGTAAACTGATGAATCCCATAGCCCTGCTCGATAGAAAATCCGACAGTAACCAGTGCCCCATAGACCGCGATAGAAAATCCGACAGTAACCAGTGCCCCATAGACTGCGATAGAAAATCCGACAGTAACCAGTGCCCCATAGACCGCGATAGAAAATCCGACCGGAACCAGTGCCCCATAGACCGCGATAGAAAATCCGACTGGAACCAGTGCCCCATAGACCGCGATAGAAAATCCGACTGGAACCAGTGCCCCATAGACCGCGATAGAAAATCCGACAGTAACCAGTGCCCCATAGACAGCAATAGAAAATCCATGCTGTGGTTTACACAGAATGGATTTTTTACTGTCGTAATTCTAAACTGCCGGCCTCCGCCAGAAGGTAGAACATTCTTGTACAGTCAATGTACTGGGCAAATCCGAAAACCGACTGCGTTTTTTTGCTCAACCCCGCAGCAAAAACCGAGGTACGGCGATGTTAATATACCGTCAGACATAGCCTAACACCCAACTGATTCATTTATACATTTCAAGGAGGAATAACAGAGGAACAGCACAACACAGAGATATAAGAGCTATAGAATTATTTCACAGAGAACAGTATTTACTAAAATAGACACGTCAGGAGATGTCACACATCTTCACTGAAGCGTTAATTATATTTACAACTTTATATATATGGTTTTGTTATACAGTATCTCACAGAAGTGATTGCCCTTCACATTTTTGTTACTATTGTATTATACATTTTCATGGGACAACACTGAAAATATGACACTTTGATAATGTAAAATAGTCAGTGTACAGATTGTATAAACAGTGTAAATTTGGTGTGCCCTCAACACACACTCAACACACAGCCATCAATGTCTAAACAACTGGCAACAAAAGTGAATACACCCCTAAGTGAAAATGGACAAATTGTACCCAATTTGCCATTTTTTGACCCCACGGTGTCATGTGATTTGTTAGTGTGAATGGGGAGCAGTTGTGTTAAATTTGGTGTTATCGCTCTCACACACTCTCATATTGGTCACTGGAAGTTCAACATGGCACCTCATGGCAGATAACTCTCTGAGAATCTGAAAAAAAGAATTGTCGCTCTACACAATATAGAAGATTGCCAACATCCTGAAACTGAGCTGCAGCACAATGGCCAAGACCATACAGCGGTTTAACAAGACAGGTTCCACTCAGAACAGGCCTCACCATGGTCTACCAAAGAAGTTTAGTAAACGTGCTCAGCATCCTATCCAGAGATTGTCTTTTCAAAATAGACTTATAAGTGCTGTCCTGTGATCTGATGAGACCAACATAAACTTATTTGTATCACATGATGTCAAGCATGTGTGGTGGTAACCAGGTGAGGAGTACTAAGACCAGTGTGTCTGCCTATAATCAGGCATTGTGATGGGAGTGTCATGGTTTGGGGATGCATGAGTGCTGCTGGCTGTGTACTGTGACATACTGTGGCAGAGCATGATTCCCTCCCTATGAAAACTGGGCTACAGGGCATTATTCCAACATAACGACCCCAAACACATCTCCAAGACGACCACTGCCTTGCTGAAGACAATGAGGGTAGAGATGCTGAACTGGCCAAACATGTCACTGGGACAGTACTGGCAGTACTCCTGTTTAGGCACTGATAAAATTGGGGCCTGCTGATTTGGAGCAAGATAGGAATTGATATTGGGTGGGGGGCCAAATGCTTTGGCTGTATGGGGCCCTGAAATTATTGATGATGGCCCTAGCCAGTCATGGACCCCTTACCAGCCACCAGAACTAGGCTTTCTAAGGTTTACTACAGCAAATTATATTGAGGTCCAAACCTTCATCTATTCGGAGCAGTGTCCACTTTTATTATATTATAATCTTATTTCACCATACATATGAAATATCAATAAGATGTAATAGGATATTTGGATATCAGCTCATAAGAAAGAAACTCTGATGATATGTGAATAGCTCCAAAGTCAATGGGGCTGACCAGCAAACACCCATTATCTTCTCATTAGATTTGGCCCACAAGTGGATTATCCAACCAGACCAAATGTTCAGTCTGCCTCTAAAGAACATTCATCCCATGCCTGGCACTATGTGACTAGTAGGATGTAGACTTGTATGCCACAATAGATTGAAACGTCTGATCCATATCAGGTCCTCTTCATATCTATAGAGGAAGCCATGATCCCCCAATGACAGATTCCAATGATGGATTCCATTAACTTTTAATGAGTTATTTGACAGCGAAAGTAGCTCTGCATGCTGTACTATTGCCATCAGATTGGATAGAATTGCCAGCGGCAGCTCTTCTAGTGTCAATCCAGCCTATGTAAAGTACCATAATGATTACGGTGAATGGAGGCGGCATGATGGATGATGTGACGGTAGAGCAGAAAAACAAGCCCCGGGGTGCCGAACGCCCAAGGCAATTGAAGTACAATAAGTGTTGACATCAGAATTTTCTACACAATGACGGGAGGGCCAAGAGGCCAGATCTTAGGTCACGTGACTGCAGAACTTTTCAGAAGGATAAGAAGATGCAAATCACATGGAAAGATACAAGTGGGAATCAGCATTATTATAATGTGAGATGAAATCTGGCATCCAATTGGTGCGGAATGTAATCATGTTACAACCTGAGTTTTGCTGGATCAGAATTATAGACCCTTGAAAGCGACTTCTAAGCAGTTGTAAACTAATTATTTATACCTGGATATTATTCTACTGAGACAGACCTCGGCATAAGTGGTAAGTGTACGTCACCTAAACATCCCAAATTACTGGTTCTCAGCTCTGATTATCCCGTTAAGGACGTTTTCACTGTCTGGTGTTGAAAACAAATATGTTATAACGTGTACAGGCAGATAAAAAATGGATCATTTAAAGAGAAGGCTTACCTGTAATGAACCTGCTTGTAGATTAGCGTATTAGGGAGCCAGAGTAATTCAGGCAACAGGGAAGAGCACTTGTGAGGAAGCCTAGTACCTGGCATGGCAACAGGGCTGGCCTTATGTCAGGTGGCACCCCTTTACATACCTCTCAACTTTTTGGATGGTCATGTTGTGGTTGGGAACAAAGGCTATATATGTGTGATCCTTTGTGTCTCCATTTTAATGTATTAGTTATTAAAACACCTTGTATGTCTTTATATTATGGCACGTAAAGCTGCCTGTATATCCATACACTCTCTAATGTGTTAACAAAATGGCCGCCACGTAATGTGCTTGTAGAGATAACCACCGTATAATCCAAGATGGCGCCTCCTCTGAGGTTACGCCCCGTGTTCGGACATTCCTGAGCTATAGGGAGTATGCCTTAGTCAAGGATGTCACCAATAATGACTAACTCTAGGTCCACGTGATGCTTTCTTATCTCTCTAACCTTCAAAAGTATAAAAACCTGCCATTTTGAGAATAAAGACAGAAAGTGTATTCACAGCTACAAGGAATGTTGTGATTTTCTTTCTCGGTGCACCTTTATCATCCTAGGCTAATTTGGGGACCCCACAAGGATGTAGAGCCCCTTTGAGGCCCCTTCCATTTCAGTCAAAGAGGGCGACATGTATGATTTTTGGCGCCCAGGCACCATTTTTTTTGCACGCATTAGTAGCGTAGAATGTGCCTGAATCTATGAACCTGTTCTACTGCGGGTCATAGATTTAGAGCTTTCTAGCTACTAAGCGACACTTCTGCTTCAGATAAACCACTTTTAAAGTGCTCTACCTGTTCCAGCAGTAATGCACCTGGATTTGCCGTTGAAAATTCATACATGTGTAGCTTCGTACGGTTTTAGTGCGCCCCACCTCCAGCACGGTCCCCAATCTCAGGCGCATTACAAAGTGCCGCGGGCGCTCTGTAATGCGCCTAGTATTGGAGAGTGCCTCATTAAAAATATAGCAAACAGGGCTGCACCAGTTTTCAGGCTATAAAGACGCCAGACTTCTGGTGCTGCCTCGTACATACATGTCTTCCTATATGTTTTTACAGTTTTTCATTTACAAATTAGCTCAAATTCATCTAAATATAAATATAATACATTTATAGTCCAAATTGCAATAAATCATTAGATAGTATATAAATTATAGCCTAATATGTAGATAGGAACCATAGGGATGCTTTTTGGGGGAATATAGTACTTTTGTTAAGTGCAAACATGCTGTATTAATCAAGTCGAAAAGGGGGACATTTAAGGAGAAAAATTAGGGATTGTCACAGGGGCACTTGGGAGCTAAGCTCTCATATGGTGTACTGTCATGTAGGGTACAAATCAGTATAGCAAACAGTGTCTTATATTAAAAAAGTGATACAGTCTAGTGCCCAACAAGGCCTAATGTTGCCTAAATAAAACTCCCATATGGTTGTCTTATTGATAATGCTGTACATGGCGGTGTATGGCTACGGCAGCAAGAATGATGTACTATACAATGCCCAACTTGCAGAGCCACACAATGCCAAAATAATACCGTCATACAGTGCTCACGTAAAGAATGGAGCAGGGCGTACGGGAAGGTGCCCTCCGCATGACCCGGCGTGCCGCAATTAGCCGTGGGCTGCGTGAAGCGGGGTTAAGAGCGTGGGGAGGGCTTTATAAGGCCTCCCCACGTAGACAGGAATCAGGCACGGCCAGGCAGAAGAAGAATGCCACCCCCTCCCTATGGAATTGATGGTTTGGTTGGTGGCATGCAAGGCTTGGAGCGTCAGGCAGTCTGTTGTTCTATGCTGTCATGATAGCTGATGGGCGGTTGGGGTCCTTGGATCAGTTGGAAATGGTGGGGGGAGTTAGCCGGTTATGGCTCCCCAATTACATGGTGGTACATGTGGTTGGTCTGGTGAAGTTGAGGCTCTTTTAGGGTGAGGTACCTGAGAGGCAGGTGATATAGCGGGCACCAGGGCTGACTGTTGGTGCCCTCAACCTGGTGGTGACGGCTGGGGGTAATGACAATGAAAATTGGTGTCGCCAGACCGTGTGAGGTGCTCCAAGGACCGCAGTCCCAATTGTTCAGATGTGGTATGGTTGGTGGTTGGGTGAATGTTGTTTTTCTTGACTGGGTTTTTGCCAAAAATTTTGCACAAGAATTTATACGTTTAGATGTTTTTTGTATTTTTGTTAATAAAACGGCTGCTGTGGCCATTTAATCCAACCTCCGTGTGTTGTTTTTATTAAGGGGAGGAATACGGGGGTGGGGATGGGAGTGGTGATATTAGGGTGGGTTGTTGGAGCATTTACGGTAAATTGGCAGGTCACAGGGTCATGTAGCCCATGCATCACAAAGATATGCTATCAGCCAAAATTGGGATTCCTAAACCTGACAAACCTTCTAGTTATTGATCGCCTGGTTATGTGTTCTTAAGTAATTATTCCAGGTTTTAAGGAGGACCTGTGGTCATTCCTGATATGTCTATTTTAGTAAACTCTAGTATTCCCCATGAAATAACAATTCTTTCCTTAGATCTCTGTGTTGTATGGTTCTTTTGTTATTTTTCCTAGAAATTCATTACAGAATCTGTCAGATGGGTGTTTCACAGCCTGACATTGTCCAATCAGTGCTGACAGTCAATGTGTGCAGGGACACGCCCATTTTAAAATTAGAATGGTAACTCCCATCTGACAGATTCAGTTGTAATTTCTAGAAGGATTAACAGATTAACAGCACAACACAGAGTAATAAGAGAAGATGCTGCAGAATTGTTATAGCACAGGGAACACAAGAATTTACTAAAACAGACAGGTCAGGACATATCACAGGGCCTCTTTATTTTCTCTAAGGCCGTGTTCACACGGCTTATTTCGCCGTGGATTGGCGCCGTACTCCGCGCCGGATTTGTGCTGCAGTACGGCGCCAATCCGTTGGAGGAATTACGGTAAGCCACAGTTCTCATAGAGAACAGTGGATAACGTCGCTCCTCCCCGCTCGCCGAATCTGCCGTGGGGGGAGAAAGTCACCTGCACATTATCCAGGCGCAATACGCGTCGTGGATAATGGCAGTCTATGGGGCGGCGCCGTGCCCAGCGGGCCCCTTATTCAAGCCGGAATTGCGAGCGCAATCCGGCTCGCAAATCCGGCGTGAATAAGCCGTGTGAACGGGGCCTAAGTGTCTTTTTTAAATTTCTCTTCTTTTTTTGTCCTTAGTTCACATATCTGTTTGCAACTGTAATGGCCGGTCCCAGCGATGTGTGTTTGACCCAGAATTGCAGGCACAGACGGGATCTGGGTTCCGCTGCATAGACTGTAATGGAGGCACAGATGGTCCAAACTGTGAGAGATGCAAGGATGGGTACTACCCACAACAGGATGGTGCCTGTGCCCCTTGTCACTGCCATGCTAGAGGTATGTTCTCAAGAAGCAGTAATCTAATGCTTTAAAATAAATATGTTACAGTAATGGTACGGCCACAGGATGGAAATGCTGCAGAGCTCTTTCTGCAACAGGTGGATAAGATTTGTTTAAAAGTTATGGACTTTGCTGCTATTGTAAACTCTGCAGACTTTGGGCGACATGTATGAACGGGCTTTACGCCTGTTTTCTGGCGTACACTACGCCTCCCAGCCCAAATCCCGCTGTCGGACGCAGCGTTCGCCACTTTCGGCTGTGGTCCGCATGAAGGGGCAGGCAGTGGGCGCGGTGGGGCGCGGTGTAGGCGTTCCGGGGCGGGACGCGGCGCGCTCGTATAGTCCGAGGCATGTACCATCGTGGCTCGCCAAATCGCGGTGCTCGGCAGCTCCGACAAGCAGACCAGGTTTTTTTTGGTCTAAATCCTCCGGCAGAGGCGAAGTGAAGCAGGATCCGAACATGCGAGGAAGCGGATCGAAGATCGCGACAGAAATCTCGGCGCTCCGCTCCGTGCAGCAGGAGTATGAATAGGAAAAAAATCGCCTTTATAAAGGCGGAAAACAGTGTCAGAAGAGAGCTGCACGTAAAAAATACACATAATAAAAAAAAAACATCACTTTTCCAAACTCTAGAACGGCGCAATATCAACAAATATGATATTGCAAATTGCCGGGAAAGACAGTAATTCAAATTCTGAAACCTATTCTCATTGGTCGGCAGAAACCGGCCAATCAGAATCGGAGCGACAGTGAACCATTAAAAGCTATGGGGAAGAATTGACCAATCAAAATCCCCGGCGGGATAATTCAAAATACAGTAAAAATGCTGAAAAGAGCTGATTGGCTGAGCTAGCGGGGTCTCGGCTAGCTCAGCCAATCAGAATAGGAGCGACAAAGTCCCATTCTAGCCTATGGAGAAGTGTAGACCAATCAGAATCCAGGGCGGGATAATTCAAAATACAGTAAAAAGACAGAAAAGAGCTTATTGGCTGAGCTAGCGGAAAACGGCGCCTCGACCCGGCGAGCTTCATACATGTGGCCTTTTGAGTGTAAGCTTCTCTGCCACTTGTGCATGCTCCCTACAAGGAATCACTATATGGCACAAGTGTCAAACTCAAGGCCCAGGTGCCGGATGCTGCATTACTTTATGTGGCCCGTGAGAGTCTAGACACAAGGGACAGGGATGGACAAGGTTCGGATGCAAAAGGATCTGCTCTCTACATTTCTAAGGATGCAGCCAGCATTTGGCAAATGTGGCGGAGGCAGCACAGGGATTGGGCACCATCTTTGATTCAGAGCTCTATTGAGCATCTTCACACCACTTTGTTCAGCAACCCGTAGTGTTGCTCTGCCAGCCCGTCCAGGCCCTCCATCCACCTTCAAAGTCTCTATGAGGGCTGCCATAATGCTGATGTGACCTTTAGTAAAAATGGGTATTGTTAGTTGATCCTGCCTGATTTGGCGTGTGTTCTATTTCTCCTTGCAGGTTCCCTTAGCTCTCAGTGTGATAACTATGGACGCTGTAGCTGTAAGCCTGGTGTGATGGGTGAGAAGTGTGACCGATGCCAGCCTGGTTTCCATTCACTCACTGAGGCTGGCTGCAGGTAGGTATCTTTTATATGATGCTGGCTGCTAGCATATCTTGTATGGAACTGGTTCTTTAGGGTCAGTCAGGTAGTCCCTTCTTTAAAGCTTTAGCACAGAGCCAATAGGTTTCCATGATGTAAAACGAAACTCAAGTTCAGTAACATGATAAACTTTGCCACAAAAATTAGAAGTTGAAAGGTATAACCATCTCATAAATTTGTGGCATAGTCAGAAGCTATGTCATAAATAAATGTCTGACCATTACAGGTCCCTCCTATGTGACCCCCACTTATGTCAAGAGTGGGCCCATGTCCTCATCTGGGCCGCAGCTGCACAGAATGGAGACTTCATCCATTCATTTCAGTGGAGTTATCATTTACAGACAAGCACAATCTACAGTCTATTCATTGTGATATCACTGAGGCCGATCATGTATATTGGCTGTAATGTCACATTTAGTTTTGTGCTTTTGATTCCAGTAGAGCCAATTTGGTCTGACCTGAATTTTTCCAGCAGTTGCGTGAAAATCATACAACCAATCTCCAGCCTTTTTCCAGACAGGAAGAATATCACAAAAATTTAAGTGAAAAGGTGCTCACCCATACACACACGTGAACTTGCACAGTAGTCCGCTGTATATCAAGGCTTGCTGCAGTGCGCTAGGATTGCTGGTGCAGATTATGAATGAAAATCCTCCAAGGAATATAATCCAGCACCACATGTAGAAAGTAAAACAAACATGAAAAAATGTCGATATAAAAATGCTACATGAAGCTTACATGTTTCCGGCGTAACATTCCCTTGTTTGCATCGAATACACTACCTTTATTTTGATTGGAACAAGGCTGAGGACTGGTTGTATAATTTTCCCATAACTGGCTCTACCCAATCCAAAGCTCAACATTAGTCATTTTTACTGATATCCAGAGCTGTTTAAAAAGAATCTGTTGCCAATTTTATTTTTACTTTTTAAATCAAGACCCTGATCCATATTCTTTTCCTCTCAGCCATTTTTATTTCCTGATTGTAGATTTCTCTATTCGGCCGTCTATATATGATTGTGGGGAAGACATTCTTGCTTGCACTGCTTTAACAGCAGTCAGAGAGATACTTTACAGCAGCTTCATGCACATAGGATTCTTAAGACAGATACTGTCCCATAGATTTGTATAGGGGAGTTTTCTAGTCATGCTCTGTGACCTAGGAATAAATTACTGTGAAGGGAGGGGGGAGTGGGAGCTGTGACTATTGTGACTGGTGTATTCTGTGTTATCTGTACACAATGGTGTCTCCTTTCAGTTTGACCCTGTTTTTACTGATAATGAGCAGACACTGAAAATCTCCCTCTAAATAACAGGAAGTGTCAGACTATTATTAGGCTTAGTGGCCAAAGTGAAAACTACAGGACTTAAGAATTATTTAAAAAAATACTGAAAGTGATATGGAAAATTAAAAAAAAAAAACCAAAAATTCCTAAAAAATATGTTTAACATAAAACTGTGAGTTAAACAAATGTAGTATTATAAGAAAGGGTTCACCTAGTCAGTGCAGAATGCTTAGAGGATATACCGATCAGCCAGAACATCTTATTACAATGCGATCACTCACTGGGTGGGATATATCAGTCAGTTAATGTTTAAACAAGTAGGAAAAATGGGCAAACGTGATAATCAGAACAACTTTGATTTGTGCTAAATTGTGATGGGTACAAGACTGGGTCAGAGCACACTGCAGGTTTTGTGGGGTGTTCCTGGTGTACAGTGGTTAGTACCTACCAAAGTGGTCCAGGAAAAGAAAACCAATGCACTGGTTATAGAGCCATGAACGCTCAAAGCTTGTTGATGCACTTAGAGAGTGAAAGCCGGTTCGTCTGGTCTGATTCCACAGAATGCGCAGATTTCTGAGAAAATACATTTTAGTTATGATAAAAAAAAGTGTCATAGCAGACAGGGCATCACAACTTGCTGCTATAAGGATGCATATTCGAAAATCTGTCAGTGTGCATGCTGAGCCCTGTCCATTGCTGAAGGTGCCTACAGGTGGCACATGAGCACCAGAACTGGACCCTGGAGCAAGAAGGTGACCTGTCCTCATGCATGACATTTTCTTTATATCATGTGGACGGTTGGCTGCACGTCCCTGTGGAAGATATATGTGATGCCCTGTGCAATGTTCTGCTTGGAAACCTTGGGTCCTGGCATCAAGTGGATATTACGTTGGCACAATCCACCTACCTAAAAATTGGACAGACCAAGTTCCCCTTTTTATGGTACCAATATTCCCTATTGGCAGCAGTCTCCTTCAGGAGGATAATGCCACTGCCACACAGCTACAATGACTAAGGAATTTGGGGAAGATGATGCAGAGTTCAAGGTGTTGGCTTTGCCTCCAAATTCCCAAGATCTCAATCTGTTCAACTAATGTGCTCAAAAAACAAGTCCAATCCATGGAGGTCTCATCTGTATATCTGTATCTGTATATCTACAGGTTTTTCCTTCATCGTGTTCTTGAGCGAGGGGTGAATTATTTAGCAATGAAACATTTCAGGAGCTCATTAATAAAATATGTGGAAAATATTAGTTTCCGATGATTCCATATAGGATACATAACCCTGTATAATGTTTGTATATTATTAAGTGACAGTCCTGTGGGAGATATAATGATGGTCATAGTGGTTGTCACTCGGTTTTCCTATATAAGATGACGCACAAAATAGGACGCAGCTACTTCAGACTAGAAATAAGATTCTTGAATCTCTGCTGAATAAACATGACTAATAATAAATTTTCTCCTAATGTCAGGCGACAAGGCTGCCTGTGTGACCCAGCAGGGAGCAGCCAGGGGTGCGACAGAGAAGGAAACTGTGCTTGCAAACCCCATGTGACTGGAGAGAGCTGTGACAGGTAATGCTCATCTATTATTACTAGATAACATGAAGCAACCAACTTCTTATTTCCTACAAAAAGGATATCATTCTTGGACCTGAATGAAGCCCCTCAACCTCTGGGCCCCATAACAGCTGCGATATCTGCCGTGGCTACACCCATGTTCAGTATCTAATATATCTTTATAATGGTCAGTGTTCTGTTTTTCTGATACAGAGCTTCAATTCCCCTGCATAGTGTTAAAGGGATTGTCTGACTCATTTTTTTATTTTTAATGGGCCATTTAAAAAAAAAAAAAAAAAAAAGAAAATGACTTAAAGAGAACCTGTCACATAGGTTATGCCCCCTTGCTGAGGACAGCACAAGCTAGTGTCAGACCTGCTGTTTCCAGCACTGTGCCCCTTGTTTTGTAAGACACTATAGTTTTTGAGTATTTAGGCCCACATGTATAAAAACTGTCTAGGTCTAAAATTCACTTTGTTGCCCATAGCAACCAATCAGAGCGCCCCTTTCATTTTTCCAGAGCACTATATGAAATGAGAGCTGTGATAGGTTGCTATGGGCAACAAAGTAAATTTTAGACCTACGCAGTTTTCGCACATGTGGGCCTTAGTGCTCGAACCTGCAGTTTTCAGACAGAAAAGAGTCAGTTTTTTTCATTCCCCGCCCACCTGAGGCTAGCCCCGCCCACTTCAACTGATAAACCTATTACTTTGAATAGGTAGAAACATGTGAATAACTGACAGTTGGGCGGGGCTAGCCTTTGGTGGGAGGGGCTAACACCTGCTCATGAATAAGATTTGACCAATAAATGCTCTAAAACTGCTGCATCTTACAGAATAAGGGACACAGCGCTGGGAACAGCAGGTCTGACACTAGCTTGTGCTGTCCTATAATCTATGTGACAGGTTCCCTTTAATTCTCCTCTCACCTTGGAGCCAGCGCTGCTTTGCCCTCACTCGCCGCCAGTCTTCAGTTTTATTCCAGTCTTCTTGTGAATGGGATGTCACCACTGCAGTAGCTGATTGGCCACAGTAGTCATGTGCCATCAGCTGACGTTACTGACGACCTATTGGAAAGACGACTAGAAGAATACAGAAGACCGGTGAAGAGTGAGGTTGGCGGAGCACTGGGTCTAGGTGGGACCAGGCTGGTCGCAATCCACTGATTTCCTGAAATCCACTAATTTCCTTAACCAGCCACTGATTTCCTTAACCAGCCTGGTCGCCCTCCTCTGCACCCGCACTACAGTCTCCATAGTTTTCCATGTGTGGCCTCACCAGTGATTTGCAGAGGCGAACTATATTATGTTGTCGGCTGTATTTGCACAGCAAAGCATCAGGGATTTCCTGACCCTGGGCGCCGTGCTGCTAAGCTGTTTAAGCAGGGTCTTGAGTTGGAGACACTGTGGAAAGCATCTTGTGGGAGACTTTCATGTTCCAATGTTCTAGGGGAGGAGATGCTTCTATACATGAAACAGATGGTTCCACCGTGAGCGTGCCATGTTGTTCTTGTTCTGGATCCACACAATAAGCAATAGCAGAAAGCCAGCTCCTCAGCCGCATAACTTTAGTGTCATGGTTTATTTCAGGTGTAAGCCTGGGTACTATGACCTGCAGGCCCACCGCTCCGAGGGATGCTTGCAGTGTTTGTGCTATGGACATTCAGCAACTTGCAGCAGCGCCACCGACTACAGCAAGAGTGAGATCACATCTGCTTTTGAGAAAGGTGAGCTCAAAAGAGGTAACATTCCTCGTCAGGGAAAGGCACCATGTAGCTCTGTGGAGACTTTTATGCCATGGTTGCTCTATTGAAAATTAAAAGGGTTTTCTCAGAATGCTGTTTCACTGGCTCACATGCAGTTTTAAGCACGCACTCTGACTCCTCAGACTGTGGGTGGTTCTACAGCAGTGATTAGCATATAATACCTTCAAGCCAATAATCTGACAGAGGAGGTTGTTATCCCTAACAAGTTTACAGACAAAGCCATGCTTTTCAGTCCTTACAACATATTTACCTTTTGCTTACTGCAGCTAATCTTCTTAAATCTAACTAGTTCACTCAGAGCTCAGTCCTGGTCAGTCAGTCTGTCTGTGGCGTGACCTTACTTCCTGCTCTCAGCTAATCAGATCACAGACGTCCTATGCAGGTTACCATAGAAACCTGTGTGCACTGAGAGCTGATAAAATGTCTCTTATCTCATGACTATAGTAAAACCTGAAATGGAAAGAAGCCTCAAAGGGGCTATTCTGTCCTTGTGGGGGTCCAAATTAGCTTAAAAAATAACAAAGGGTGCACCGAGAAAACAAATCACAACATGCCCTGTTGCTGTGAAAGTGCTTTCTGCTTAATTCACAAAATGGTGGCTTTTTTTTATACCTTTGCAAATTAGTAGATAAGAAGCATCACATGTACCTGGCTGTGAGGGTCTATTGGCACGTCCTTATCTCCAGACTCCTCCTCACAGCCTAGGAATGTTTTGGACACAGGGTGTAACTTCTGAAAAGGTGCCATCTTGGATTACACGACGATCTCAACAAACTACTACAGGTGGCCATTTTGTTTAACACATTAATGACAAAAGATATACCTACAGCTTTACATGCTGTATTATATAGGTATGTGCCTATTTTATATATATATATATATATATATATATATATATATATATATTTTTATATTATATATACTAACTAATAAATTAAAATAGAGACACAAAGGCTCACACATATATAACCTTTGTTTCCCATCCACTACAAACCTATTGACCAATGTATCTGGAAAGTGTCTTCAATTAACAGTCCCTTTATGTTGAAGGCTAATCTTTGTAGTGAGAAAACAAGCTCAAGGAAAAAGACTTAGGCCTCTGCAGCGCTACCTATTGGATGTAGCATTCCTCAAGTCACATCTGACTCACTAAGCCTTGCATTGTGGTTAGAAGTAAAGCCAAGCCTGGTATTCATCTGCAGTCAGCTGCTTAAGGGTGTTGGTTCCTCATCAGTGCAGAGTAGAAAAGTGGTTGGCTAGGTGAGAAAACCTAGATAGAACCCAGAAGGGGTATCGTTCCTCTCTAGGGAGAAGTACCATCTGCATTGATGAGGGGGAAGCACCCCAAACAAAAGTGTCTGCAGATGAGTGTCTGGTTTGGCTTTACTCCAAATCATAATGCAAGACTCAGGGAGCCGGATGTGACTTGAGGAATTCAATAGGTGGCTAGTAGTCCTAGCTCTGTTCCATTGAGTTTATTGGAATATAGGAGAGAGGTGAGAAACACAAATATCCAGGTCTTATTAGTTGCACGGGGCCCTGCGTGCACAACCACTCACGGGAATAAAAATATAAATTACTGATTAAAAAAAATATATTTTTCTTCTTTTACTAAGTTAGCAGGAGATTTGAATATTAAGGTGAGTGAATGGAAAATAAGTGATAAATTATGGTCTGTGCATTGATTAGCATGGGGCCCCCTGGGCAACCTTCCAGTGTGCCCATGCATAGAGACAGCACTGCAAATATCTTATGTTCTCATATTTACTCAGATGTGCACAGTCTCTCGGTGGGAGCTTCCCTCTAGATCGTCTTGTCGCTATGTGAGCTTTCCTATAGCTTCCCTATACTAAGTAATTATAAAGCACAGTTTGCCAGTGGTAATTTCCTATTGTTCCTGTTCGCTTTATAATCGCACAAGTCCGACGGAGTCAACAAATAATACAGTTCACTGTCAGAGAGTCACCTACTGATGTCCACATTCCAGCGAAATAAAGCTTATTCATTGTATAGTAAACTAATAAGCCAATGACTGCAACAATTTTTTTTATACATTTCTCAGTTTCCCTTTTCCTGCTTGCAGTGAATGAAAACATTATTTTTTTTACACTAAGAGCTGTCCTAAAAGATGTTGTTCATGCAGGTGCCAGGCTTAGTAAGTGCATTGGAAATTTTTCATGTAACAAAGCATGCTTATATGTGAGCAGTACATCATCAGGACAGGTTTGTAGAATCATGTGGTTAACCACGAATGCTTTTATTCATTAACAGCTTGAATAGTGCTGGCATTTTAGCTATAAAAAAAAATTGACACAAAATATATGAAAAAGCTGCAATTCTGAGTAAGATACTGCTAGGTGGGGCTTCGTACATAGCTCTGCCCCTATGAACCAGTTATAGAGACTACAGGGGAATTGTTTCTTCTAGTGGAAAATATTATACTAACACAGAGCACTTAAAGGGGTTGTCTTACTACAAGGATTGCTTTTAATGTTAAAGATCTTGCAAAAACAAGTCACTTTGTAATATGTGTCCATTAACAGTGTCCTACCTATTCTAAGATATCTTCTCTTGTATGGGATACATCAGCTCTTCAGGTCACCTGTTCAATCTCTCATGATAGGCTGCCAGCACTGGTCGCTATAGCTACAGACCTGGCTTCTACTGCAGCCTAGTAGAAGCCAGTAAACACGCCCCTTAATACAAAATGAAACCAAGAAAACAAGACTGAGGTTAGATGAATCAATGTAGTGAGACAACCTCTTTAATAAGCCAGGCAATTTTCCCTGGGAATAATGGTACGCAAAGTAGCTCTCCACCAGCAGGAAGAAAGCCATCTCTCTAACGCCACCTATTGGAGGTAGCTTCTTTGCAAGTCAATTTATAACCCATTAAAGAGCATTGAAACATGAATAGGGATATAAAGTGAGCTAGAATCTCTTCCCAAAGGAAAAGTTACCCACCTACGGACAACTGTCCTGGGCTTCTTGCCACTTGACTTAAACAGTTGTCTATCCTACTGGTTTTCAACATATTTTTCCGTGACCACTCCAAAAACTAGGGGCGAGATTTGCTAGAAAATGACGGTTTAAAACATCCGGCTACTGGGAAAAGATGTAACATCTGAATGAAGAGGCGCACGGCTGCCCCTGTGCTACAAACTGACACCTGTAGCAGAAATGAACTGGCATAGATTTCTGATAACCTGTTGTGCTGTATGAGGCCCCATCTTTTTTTTCGGTCACTTTTGAAGAGTGATGAGAGAGTCACAAAAAATTGCAAATTTTTGTGCGAATGTGACCTGTAAAAAGAAAAAAATTCCCCCATCTCTTTTTGTGCCTAAGTTGGACGTAGCTCGTACTCTGTGAGAGACCTTCACATTGTCATACATTAGCATACATTAGCCATAAGCCCATATATTAAAAAAGTCAACTGTATAGGAGACCACAGCAGGCTATACAGCAAAATAAATACATGGTATATCTATGTATACCTCCCTGCCGCGGAGATGATGAAGTCACACGCTTGGGTTTGTAGGAGTATGGCGACCATTCAGCTTATGTACCAGGAATATCTGCTTCAAGCCTTGCTGTCATACCAGCATTTTTGAGTGTTGACCATAGTTATTGCTTGGGACATCCCATGCTTTCTGTCTGATATTGTATCTGTCTAATGTCCTCCAGATGTAGATGGCTGGACCGCAGCTCTAAAAGATGGGACCCCTGCTCCAGTCCCTGTCCGCATGTCTCGCCATCATAAAGAGGTGTATCTAGCATCACGACAACTGGAACCCCTCTATTTCAGTGCCCCAGGTAAAGTAACTCATGGACTAGGACTGTGTGTGCTAAGAGAGTGCTGGCTACGCGATATGAGGAATTTGTGTAACTCTGGCCGGATGTCTGGGTTACTGCACACATTGCTATTTATGTTATATTTCATGTCACTGTGTGCTCATTGTCACTGTGGATCACAGGATTTTGGGATGTTGTACCCTTTTTGGACTCTCCTTAAAGTGAACCTATCAGATGTTTAATGTTGCCCTGTCTGAGTACAGGATGTGATAGACAGATAAAAGCTGAGCTCTGTGGAATAAAGGTTTACATGATTTGGAGCTGGATTTCTGAGTAAAAGGATCTGAGCATGAGTCGATGCCTAAGTGAAAGGAGTCATGCTCCGAACCTCGTGTTGAGCTTTTCATGCACATGTTGTAAGAGAACTTAACTGTATGTAAAAGGGGCGGGGTCAGTGGGACTTCAGTTTAATATGCCTTCGAGTACAGGTGATTGGACAGATTAAGCGTAGCGTGCCGATGGTACAGTTGGACGAATCTGAGTAAGGAGTCTGAGCAGGAGTCTGACTGGACTCTAAGTGACAGTAGGAGTCCTGCTTACCCTGCCCACATACAGTGATTGACAGCTTTTCCTGCATCAGTGTGTGTACAGAGCAAACTGTCAATCACTGTATGTGGGCGGGGTCAGCAGGACTTTCAGTTTCACTGTAAGGCCACGTTCACACGGCTGATTCTGGGACGGATTTCAGCCGTATTGCGCTCCAATATGGCTGAAATCCGTCCCAGGCATTACGGTAATCCACAGTTCTCATAGAGAGCTATGGATTCCGTCCATGCACATTATCCCGGCGGGATAGGCGCCTTGGATAATGGTTGTCTATGGGTCCGGCGAGCTGCACGGCAGCCGTCGTTATTGCGGGCGAAATCCGTCCCCGCAATAAGCCGTGTGAACTTAGCCTAACAGATTTTCTCTCCTTTTTACTCAGAAATTCAGCATCAAATAGGGCAGCAAAAACCAGGTTCAATTTAAAGGGAATGTGTCATCAAAAATGACTTGTTGCTTAACTTACGATTTTAAGTTGAACACATTTGTAAAGAATTTTTGGTTATGTTTTGTTTTTTAATTTTCCACATCGTTTTCAATGTTTTTTAAAAAAAATTCTGCAGATTTCACTTTAGCCACTAGGCCTAATAATAGTCTGACACTTCCTGTTCTGTAGAGAGAGATTTGCAGCAGTCTGCTCATTATCAGCACAAGCAGGATTACACTGAAAGGAGACATCAATGTGTATAGATAATACAGGATCCAATAGTCACAATAGGAGATGTCACCGCTCCCCCTCTGCACTCTGACTTCTTCCCAGGTCACAGAGATTGCCTAGAAAACTCTCCTATAGAAGTCAATGGGACTGAGTCAGTCTTAAGGCTCCTATGTGAATGAAGCTGCTGTAAAGTATCTCTCTGACTGCTGTAAAAAGCAGTACAGGCCAGAAAGCTTTCCCCACAATCATATATAGACGACTGAATTGAGAAATCTACAATCAGAAAATAAAAATGGCCAAGAAGAAAAGAATATGGACCAGGGTCTTGTTTTAATAAGTAAAAAAAGGGAATGTGTGGCCATTAGGTTCCTTTCCCCACTGCAACCCCAACTCTTTCCAGAGAGGCCAACCTTATATTCAAGCTGCTTGGTTGAGACCATTTCCTTGTGCGTTTTTGTGTCACACTGTTGCCCTTGGGTGAGTAGAGCATGTACAAAGGCATTTCAATAAAAAAGAAAGAGCACTATACTTATACAGCTCATGTGTATTGGAAATATACATTTTTAAAAAAAATTATTTTTATCTTTTTCCTGCTTTATTTCCAAGGTTTTTTACAACTAAGGGTATGTCAACACAGCAAGGGTTTTCAGTCGGTTTTTGGATTTGAAAACTGCCTGAAAACCAACCGTCAACCATTCCTATAGAACTCAATAGATAATCTGAGCTGTAGTCTACACAGCTCGTATTTTATGATGGTCGGATATTAAATCTGGAAACCGTCAAAAAAACGTGGAACATACACATTCTTCTGGCCAGTTTTATGGTGGACCATGAACTCTTCAATGTTTAAGGGATGGCCAAATTAGCAAACAGCAGACAAAACCGTCCCCTAAGACTATGTCTCCACTGCAATGAAATACAATCGTATTTTCAGCGGTTTTAGAATCTTAAAACCACCGAAAATACGATCATTCAGGCAGCCCATAGCCTTTAATAGAAAAAACGACCGGTAGTTCTATGTGGGGACGTCAAAAAAATGAGAACCGACTGCAGTTTTTGCGCAAAACGTGACAAAAAACGGTCGACTTTCGGCCATTTTTTGTCCGATGCAGTGTAGACCGAGCGTAATACATTCAAATCACGATCAATGTGACTGGTATTTTGTTAGTGCCGTGTGGCCGTGCCTTTAGAAGGACTGATAGAGAAACAAATGGCAGAAATAAATATAGACCGCCAGGAACAAGTATCTGGTTCCTTCTGCCCAGCAGGACCTTAATGTCTGTTCTACATCATTTTCCAGACGCTTTCCTAGGAGATCGGTCTCTGAGTTATGGCCAGCTGTTTTCTATAAGTTTCCGTGTGGATCGAGGGCGTCACCGAGCTGGTGCTGAGGATATAATACTGGAGGGAGGAGGTTTAAGAGTAACCGCCCCACTTACCTCATCCAAAACGTCGTTGCCCTGCAGATTACCTCAGACATATACCTTCAGGTGAGGTGACTTCACCGACAAAGGTGCAATTATTCATTTATACCTGTGATAAACTGTTTCCTGTATTTACCGTGTCCTCCCCACAGGCTGGATGAACTCTCTTTCAGTCCTTGGACTCCTAAAATCAGTCATTTTGATTTCAGACGACTTTTAAGTAATGTGACGTCAGTAAGAATACGAGGCACCTATGGAGAATACAGTAACTTCCTCATCAAACAGATCTGCTTCCTAATTCAGATACTCTCTGTGTATTGCATCAAGACAATTGTACGACCCTTCAATGCACTGTCTACTGTTTCCCCTAAGGACTTGTCCTCACGGCAAGGGTTATTGGTTGGTTTTTCAGACGGTTTGCGGTTTTACAGACCGTCTGAAAACTGACATGCAACACTTCCCCATAGATTTCAATAGAATATCCGTGCAGCAGTCCACACTGCATGGATTTTCCGCCGGACAGTTTTTGACATCGCCGGCGTAACAAAACACTTAGAACCTGTTCATTCTTCCACCCGGAACATGAACATGTGGGTGCGAAGGGGGAAGGCTTGAATCCGCAAACCGTAGACAAAAGACTAAATATCAGCTGGGAAATCCGACCTGTATTTGGTTTTTGCTGTGTAAACACACCCTTATGGTCTAAGGCAGACCTCCTCAAACTGCGGCCCTCCAGCTGTTGGGAAACTACAACTCCCATCATGCATTTATATCATCTAGAACAGTAGGCATGATGGGAGTTGTAGTTTCCCAACAGCTGGAGGGCAACAGTTTGAGGATGCCTGGTCTAAGGCCTCGTCTCCATAGCGCTGGCTTTTGGAGGTATTTTTAAGTGGATTCAGTATTTAGAATCCACAAAAATCCAACTGTGAATCATCCCCATAGATCACAATAGAAAATCTGCGCTGTAGTTTTCACAGCACGGTTTCCTATTGTTGGATTTTCAAACTGCTGGTTTATTGAACATGTTTTATAATCGGATTCTGGCGGATCCTAGTACAGCTTAATATTCTGGGCCGGCCGAAATTCGACCACGGTTTTTGGTGCATATCTACGTCAAAAAACACGGTACGGCAACTTTAAAATACCATCAGATTTCTGACGCCATTTTACAGTTGCCATGTAGACATAGCCTAATTGGTTACTGCAGCCGCTAATTCTCAGGTATACAAACTGACGGGCAGCAGGCAAACCAAGCAGGAACATGATTTCTCAATATGGCCAGACAGAACTGAACACGGCTCAGATTGGTAGCATGCATTGGCATTGTAGGGGTAAGGACAGGATCTCTATACAGCTAGGCAGATATATGGTAATCTAATCTGGTAATCTCATGTAAACGAGACAAAATCCTGGCACTATTTGCTGACGTGTGATGAGGAGTCCGGTTCAGCTATTTTCTCAGGTGGTGCTCAGGGGTCGGAGGCAGCATTTCTTAAATCGATTATAGAAGAAGAAATTTCTCCCACGGCGCTCACCATCAATATTGTATTCAGGCTCTATCTGCAGGTAATGACTCAGGAGCGGATGCAAAACAACATCAACCAGCGGCCATTTCTTGTCCTTAGACGGTTTCTTAAGGAGCCTTTGGCTGATGGTGTTTTGCGTCCTCTTCTGAGTCATTACCTGGAGAGAGAGCCTGAATACAGATACAGTATTAATGGTGAGTGGCGTGGGAAAAAAGGTCTTCTATGGTTGATTTGGAGATCGTCAAATTGCCTTCCAGTCTTGTTATATAAAATAATAAGGAGACATATGGGAGGTTCAACCAAGATGAAAGTAAGCAGAGTGCGGACGCTAATGAACGACCAAACTCCTCAAACTCTAGCAGTATTAACAAAGTGGGCTCAGGGTCTACAATTTCTGAAATTGGGGTTTAACATTGTTCTGTTTAGCAGGGTGCAGCTGTATTAGTTGTTGTCCGAGAGCAGGGCCATCTTTTCCATTGGGCACACTAGGCAGTTGCCCGGGGGCCCTACACGTATAGAGGCCCCAAGTGGGGTATGCTTGTCCCAGGAATATAAGAAACATACCCAGGATCAAATGGCTGGCTTGGCTTATTTTATTGTTTGTGTGTCTTTAAGGATGTGCAAACAAAAACCATGGTGAAGAAGGGAGCCAAAGGCTCTCTGCCCTGCCAATCAATCGTGTAGGCTGCAGGCTACCTGTGTCCAGACATAAGTGGCGTGATAATAAGGGTGTGCTTGAGGGTGGCTAGAGGCATGATGTGATGTCATATATTTGGACGGGGCCCACTGCAGTGCTCTGCCCAGGGGCCCATAATGCTGTTAAGACAGCTCTGTCCGAGAGGGGCCTCTGACTCATCAGAAGACCCCAGAAGGGCAACCATCAGGGCACCACTTCAGGCAGGGGTCTTTTAAAAAAAGATCTAACGTATGCGCCCCACCTGCCTCCTGCTGGTGCATTCCTATAATCAGTGGAGGTCATGAATAATTTCGGGAGGTACGATATGGTATGAAATAGGAACTGGTTATGGGCAGGCTGGGAGAGGGGGCCTCGGTCTTTTGCTGTATGGGACCTTCCTTGACACCAGTAATATGCATGGTACATGTCCGGGGGACCTGTTCCATGTTTAGCAAGTTTTGTCTATGGATTTCTTGCTATTGGGTGTTAATAGCTTCTCCTACAATGGCTCAATCCTCGCCCCATCACGTCCCTATAGCTCACTCCAGTGTATGAAAAGAGGGAACTGGAATCCATCCGATTCCTGATGTTTGAAATCATTAATTGAGTTATTCAGCATCCTCGATGGACCTTCTGGACTCATCTGTGTTTGTCCTCCCCGCCAGGCACAGGATACCTGCAGAGTGTTACTCTCGTCACCGCTCGTCCTGGTCCTGGGGATCCAGCTTCTTGGGTGGAGAAGTGTGAGTGCCCAGTTGGCTATAAAGGTGATTCCTGTGAGCATTGCGCCCAGGGATACTACAGAGAATCTCCAGTGCTCGGGGCTTTCAGCCCATGTGTCCCCTGCAGATGCCAAGGGGGAGGCCGCTGTGACCCGGAAACTGGTAAATACCTCGGTGTATTCTTGTTGGGCCATGAGCTTATTCACATTCAGTTCTGATGAGTGCTTTTGATCCTTCCTCAGGTGACTGTTATTCCGGTGATGAGAATCAGTATAATGACTGTGCTGACTGCCCACATGGACAATATAACGACCCCCGGGACCCCCAGAGGTGCTTGGCATGTCCTTGTGGGTCTGGCATAGGATGCGCATTGTCTCCTGAGACTCAGGAACCCGTGTGTGACCACTGTCCTGCAGGACTGAGCGGTGAGTCACAGGAGCGCTGTGTATATGTCACATAGGAGAGAACGTGGAGGGATAGTCTGACCCACAGCAGGTCAGGGGAGAAGTGGCCTGGCACATAGAAGAGCAAGTGGCCTGGCACACAGAGGAGCAAGGAGGAGTGGTCTGGCACACAGAAGAGTTATAGGGGGAGGGGACTGGCACACAGAAGAGCGAGAAGGGAGTGACCTAGCACACAGAACTGGAAGGGGGAGTGGCCTGGCACACAGAGGAGCTATAGGGGGAGGGGAATGGCACATAGCACAGCTTTAGTGGGTGTGGCCTGGCACACAGAAGAGCGAGGAACGCGTCGCCTGGCACACTGAAGAGAGAAGAAGGAGTGGCCTGGCACACAGAACAGTGAGGAGGGAGGGGCCTGGCACACAGAACAGTGAGGGGGGGGGTGGGGTCCTGGAACACAAAAGACTGTGCAAACTAGGGTTCCATGCTTGCAAGGCAAGAAGAACTGATACAGTTAAAATGTGAATGTCAAATTTATAGTTTATGCAAATATGTGGACTAGAGATGGGGGAGGTTATTATCACATAACCATCTTCTTTCCTTTGCTAAATTTGATTCATTGTATTCTCCTATATTAAAAGCACGGTTTGGTTCTGGCCTTACTGCCAGATTAGAGAAAAGTTCAGTAAAAGTTGCAGGTTGACTATGCAGTCATTACATGTCTTTTAACAATCCCCACACCAGGTTCTCGCTGTGAAATATGTGCAGATGGATATTTTGGCGATCCTGAGGGGCAGCAGGGACCTCAACGTCAGTGTAGGCCTTGTGCCTGCAACAACAACATCGACCCAAATGCACCCGGAAACTGTGACAGAGTGACCGGAGAGTGTCTGCGATGCATCCATAATACAGCCGGATTTCACTGTGACCGCTGCAGGGAGGGGTATTTTGGTGACCCTTTGGATACAAACCCTGAACACAAATGTATAGGTAATGTGTATGAAAGGGAACGTGTCGTCAGAAAATGACCTATTGTGTCACTCATGGTTTTATGTTAAACACATTTTTTACTATGTATTTTTTGCTATAAGTATTTTTTACTATGTTTTTTTTTTTTTATTTTCCAAATCAATATTACATTTTTCACTTTGGCCACTAGGCCTGATAATAGTCTGACACTTCCTGTTCTGTAGAGAAAGATTTTCAGCAGTCTGCTCATTATCAGCACAGGCAGGATTACACTGAAAGGTGACACCAATGTGTACAGAGAACACAGGATCCACCATTCACAATAGGAGATGTCACAACTCATCCTTTCCTCCTCCCTGCACATTGACGTCTTCCCAGGTTACAGAGCATGCCCAGAAAACTCTCCTGTAGAAGTCAATGGGTCTGCTCCTGTCCACAGGCTCCTATGTGCATGAAGCTGCTGTAAAGCATCTCTCTAAAAGCTGTTAAAAGAAGCTCAGGCAAGATGGCCGCCCCATAATTCTATATAAACAACAGAATTTTTTTAAAAAAATCTGTAATAAAAAATAAAAAAACAGCTAGGAAGAAAAGAATATGGATCAGTATCTTGTTTTAATTAGTAAAGAAAATACCAATAGCATCCCTTTAATATTTCATGGTTTTCAAGGGTCCTGATTTTATATGCAGTATATATGTTATTACTATGATTTTGTGGGTTTCCTTATAGTTTCTCTGGTTTTCTACCCATCATTGAAAACTGTACCTATAGGTTAATCAGTTTTCTGTCAAATATCCTTTTAGGGAAATGTAATGATGAGTAGCATTAGTGGCAGATTTGACTACATTAACTGTAGAACACAACAGAATATGTCAGCACTGTATAACTAAGGACAACTAGTTATGTAAGCTGCACTTTGTATGACTGCAGCTTTTACCCCTCAGTGAGTAATACATTGCATTAGCTGTTGACTGTAATCATTCGGCTGACATTTGGAAGCTTCTGTAGATGGATGAATAGCTTGTATGGCCTTTTTGGTTGTGGGAATCATGTTGCTTTCAGTCAGTGATATAGAATTTAGCCCCTCAAAGGACAAGTAAACCTCAAGTTCACAGGTTGTAGAAGTAAATCTTAGCAAACCAGCTGCTGATGTCATTCACACACTGGTATGTACTTGTTATGGGAAATTCTTAGCATTGCAGATAGAAGTGATCATGGACATAGACATTTTACTGAACTTCCTGTCAGTAATCCCATTGAAAGATCTCAAATGAAACAGCAGATCAAGCACACAGAAAATGGGAAGACCACACATAGTAATCTACATATTGGCTAAAGGCAATAACAACCAAAGTTAGATGTGGAGATTATCGTAATTAATTTGTAATTCCACAGAAGTGAAAAAATACATGACGACGTGTATGAACGGGGCTGTGCCAGTTTTCTGTTTTACTTTGAGCCCAAAAACCTGTTGCAGCCCTGTTCTATAGATGTATGAACAGTCGTACGCCAAAACTTGCTGCATTCTGCATCAGATATGACACTTTTGAATGTGCCAAATTTTGACGCGAAACTGTAGTACAAATCCATACCATGGGTGAGACAAATTTTGGTGCAGAACACTCTACGTGCCAATGTTTGCTGCATAACACTCTTTCATACACAATGTTAGATCGTACACTATTGAAAACAGACAGAACTGCCCAGATGGTGCCAGGTTCATACATGTCGCCCATAGTATTTTAGGGGCATAACTTTAGAGGTGCAGAAGTTGCATTTGCACCTGGGCTATGGGGATCCAAAAGACACTTCTACCCATATATTGAGCCCAGTATTGTAAATAACACCTGATAGTCAACATCATAAATGAGAAATAATAGCAGAGCAGTAAAAATCTCAAACATTATTTACTTAAAATCACAATAAAAAAATTGCCATACTCAGGACTCATCCCCACAGCAGGGTTTTCAGTCAGTTTTACAGACGGTTTTTAGATTTGAAAGCCGTCTGTAAAGCGACTGTCAACCTTTAACATTGATTTAAATAGAAAATCTGTGCAGCAATCCCCACCGCTGGCGTTCCTAAAAACTTAGAACATGTTCAGTCTTCCTCCCGGTTTTCGGGCAGGACATGAACATGTGGGTGCGAAGAGGGGTGACTTGAATCCGCAAACCGTGGACAAAAGCCACCCCCCAACGTGGCAAAAAAAGACAAAATACCGGTCGGATCTTCCGACTGGTATTTTGTCTTTGCCGTGGAAACGCACCCTTACTGGTAAAAAGGCAGGTGGAAACCATTCTCCATAGGAGGCAATAAAAGCCCCAGTGCTAATAAAGTTAGTGTAGGGACTCTCAAGACAATGAGGGCCCTTGATGTGAGTTTGGAGCTTTTTGGCCAAAATATCAACTAATACCTGATGTTAGACATTTTTTCAGTATGCACCTTTTGCCCTGGAATACTGGGGAGCAAGGGGTATCAGTATTTTGTGTTGGGCACCAATAGGTTGTAAGCCAGCATGGTGCACCACACGTAACTGTATGACTGGCACCCATATAAGTCTTATGTATATCCTCCCCTCATAAATAGTAGGTGTGTGGGTGATTGTTCATCAGTATTTTGCACTTGAGCAGTCTCTCCTGTATGGTACTGCGGCTCTTCTGCATGCCTGTGTGAACTGGTTCTTATCTTATCTGTAGTTATGTATCAAGCAATTGTTCTCCTCATTAGTTTTGTGAGCAATTGTTCATCAGTATTCTATATCTATGCAGTTTCTCCCGTGTAGCATTGGGGCTTTTTATCACCTCCTAGTGGGAATTGACCTGTAACCTGCCTTTATAGCAGTAAATATGGTTTTCTCTGTATGATTTTAAATAAAAATCTTAATCCTGTTATGTTTTTTAGCTGAATAGATTGTTTCCACCTTCTGTTGCAGCTTGTTCCTGTCACCCGGTGGGCTCCCAGCGGCCAAGCTGTCAGAAGGATAGCTCTTGTGTGTGCAAACCTGATTTTTACGGAGACAATTGTGAACAGCCACAATGTCCCAGTTGTTATTCCCAAGTCAGCGACAAGGTAGGTCCTTGAGTAAAAACCAAGCACAGTCCTGTTATGTTATGTAAAAAACATTCAATTATCTTTTAAAGTCCACGTATAGTAAATATTTCACTGTCTTTTCTAGATGACGTTGTTCAGGGGACAACTACAGAGCTTGGCTGCCGGTGGTGGCAATGGCCAGAGCCAGGTGACAGATACACGTTACTTAGAGGAGCAAATGAGAAGAGCGGAGGAAGCAACCAAGACCATGCTAAGAGATTCCGAATCTGCTCATGGTAAGAGACATGGTGACCCCATTTAGTAATCCAAGTATCTGTATTAAAATTATGCATTGAATAACAGTGAAATCATCCCACAGGCACTGAGCTCTCGCTACAAAGACAGATGTCCGGGCTGCAGGGCTCACAGGCAGAGACCCAGAATGACCTGGAGCGGGTGCAGATGAAGCTACAAGGTGTAGCATCCCAGTCCAGCCAGTACCAGAGCCAGTTACAGGACTTAAAGGGGAAGATCACAATTGCAATGCAGCAACTCAATGGTGGCCAAGCTGAATTAAACCAACTGGTAACTGTAGCTCACATTTCCTTTGTCTAATTTTGCTGGACAGATGACCTCACTACCTGTAATTTACTGGAGCAAAGTACATTCATACCATACACCTCAAATATGGTTTCCAGGGCTGCCATCAGTCATCTATTAACCGTTTCAGGGCCCCATACAGCTAAATCAAATGGGGCCACCACCCATTACTAGTTCCTATTTTTAACATATCAGTGGGCCCCTTTTTAATTAGGGCCCCTGACAGGAATACTGCCCGTACTGCCCTATTGGCACCCTTGATGGTTTCTATCTATCCATGTCATATTACCTAAAGATGCTCATGATGATAGTAGGCCCTAAACATCCCCCTAGCCATCCATACTCTTTGGGCACATGGGGTCACATGTATGAAAACTGTCTGGTTCTAAAACTCACTTTGCTGCCCACAGCAACCAATCAGAGCGCCCCGCTTATTTTTCCAGAGCACTATATGAAATGAAAGGGGCGTTCTGATTGGTTGCTATGGGTAACAACGTGAGTTTTAGACCCAGACAGTTTTCATACATGTGACCTATGGCGTCTGGACACATCTACATCTGTTCTGACCTTTCCCAATCACAGTGCAGTTAAATTGTTCATTGCAAAAATTGTTTCTTTTTAACAATTTTCTTTTTCTTCTTACAGACATTTTCTTCTCTAGATTCATCCTGGAATTCAAACTCTTTCTCACAAATTAGTCAAGAAGCCCAGACTATAGCAAATAGGTAATAACTTACTGATGCTATCAGACTTGATAATGACGTTGTGGTGTGGTGTGCAAGGCCAGTACAGGAGAGAGACATTAAAACCATGTGCTTCACCTGTATTTGTATGAAACCGCGGCAATTCACTACATGGTTCTCGGCCACATGGCACACTACCACCCTATGACTGCAATTTGGCCACCCAGAGTTAGGACAGAGCTACACTAAGGGCGACATGTATGTATTTTGACACTCAGACGCCATTTTTTTGTGCGCATTATTAGCGCAGAATGCGCCTGAATCTATGATCCTGTTCTACTGCTGGTCATAGATATAGAGCTTTCTAGCTACACAGCGACACTTCTGGCTCCGGTAAACCACTTTTAAAGTGCTCTACCTGTTCCAGCAGTGATGTGCCTGGTTTTGCCGTCCTCCCGTCATAAATGTGTAGAATACTACAGTTGTAGTGCGACACGGCTCCAGAACCCCCCCACATCTTTGGCGTATAACAAAGTGCAGCAGGTGCCTCATAATGCCCCTAATTTTGGAGTGCACCTGCTCACACATCGAGCAAACAGGGCTGTGGCAGTTTTGGGGCTGAAAGGATGCCAGACTTCTGGCGCAGCCCCGTACATACATTTCACCCTACGAGTATATTTACACATCATATTTTTAAAGCAGAAAAACAGATATGAAACCTGCGACAGAATCTAGTGTGATACCTTTGGATTTCTGCCATGGCTTTTCACGTTGCAGCATTTTTTATGCTGTTTTGGATGTGGGTTAGCTTTTTTGGTTTTTTTTTAAATAGGCCTAATCCGTGTCTTGGCTGTCCAAGCATAATTCAATGGGATTCCACATCAAAGAAGTGATGTGCCACTTTTATTCCACAGATTTCAGACACGAGGCAGAAAAAATCTGTGCCACAGTTCACAGTGTAGACTATAGCACGGATTTCCCCTTGAAATAAAGAGGATGTGGATTTCAAGTGAATTTTGACAGAATCCATCTTGTGAACATACTTTCGGGATGTGCTCATATGTTGTGGCTGCTGCATGCAGACAAAAACACGTCTAGATGTGGTTGCCTATAGTTGCTTGATTTTGCTGGGATTGCCAAACTTGTGCACCCATTGGCCACCACTCTGGGCATGGCTTCATCCACTTGTGGAAACCAAAGTATGTGAATACACCAAGACTTTTTTTAGTGCTTGATAAAATCGACTAGTATACTATAAGGAAGCTCTGTCCTTAGGCTATGGCAATATGCTGCTATATGCCATGTAACAAAATGCCATGCTAACACACCATATTGAGGATAATAGCTTAAGCATTGCATTGTACCCACATATACCTGGGTGTCATATAATCAATCTGCAGAATCTAGCTGCAAAACTACAGCGTAGGGCCAGAAGCATGGAGCCTATGGGATAGTACAGGTTATACATATGGCTCAGCACTACTAGCTGCAATCACACATTATGGTATTATTCTCCTGAGTGGAGAATCCTCCGTGGCCTAAAAAGAAGAGATGGTGGAGGGGGCATCCACCCAGGAGGCATTGCCATACTTGCCAACTCTCTAAAAATGTCTAGGAAACTCCTAGAAAAGAGTAGTCCTCCTGGAAGAGTTATCAAGTCTTCTGGGCACTGTACATTTAGGGCACTTGGATGGTGCGGGCTCATAAGCTTTTGCATTATATGCAGTGAAAGCCATTTATAATGTACACTGTGCTCCCAATGCAATGGTAGGGATCGGAGCTAACTCCAATCTTGGCTGTTTAGCTCCCTAGATGCCATAGTCAATAGTGTCTGGGGCGTCTAGACGATTCCTCTTGTCACCCATGCGACATCTTCACAACACAATCGTGGGGTGACAGTGGTGGCCATAGGTCTGCCATGTATAGGAGCCTATTGGGATCTGCTGGAGATAGTCTAATAGACCTCCTGTCACAGGAATTATACATAGTAATACAGTAACGTTTAAACCTCGGATGGCAATCAACACATTTTATAGCACTTTGCTAAGGCTCACATTGTAACATTCAGCAGATCCTGTTGGAAGCTCCTAAGAGCAATTTTTTTGTTGGTTAAGATTTTGTCACTAGGGAGCAGCAATAAATCAAGACTGCTGTGCTGTTGTCATGGATGTCTGAAAGATTACAGATACTGTATGTAATCAATGTATCCATGACAACTACCATAGCCAATTGGCCCATGAAAACCTCAGAGTATAGATCATCGGCAATGAAATTACAGCTGATGAGATCCATGTGCTAGGGTTGTTGACTATCCGTGAAGAAAATTGTAGGATCTTCAGTATAATTAGCTGTTCTAGTCCTTAACGTCCAAACAACATGATGTAAGGTGGCTTGTATCCATCTCACCGTATAATAACACTATCGTCCTGTTATTAACGACATAGCTAATTATTTAGTTGGGACTGAACAACTGATTAAACCATTTATCTCCTTCTCACACAGACTTTCGCAAGACGCTCAGCTCATAGCACAGGATGCAGCTGATGCCCTGGCAGATACCCAGAGAGCAATGCAGATCCTACGTTCGGGAGATGTAGACCTCGATGCTGCAGAAAGACTAAGGGAAAGGTACGGCACAGTGGCAATAGAGGTGGCAGGGAAGATATATCTTCTCACAAGAGACCTTACAGTCTCCAAGTGCTACCTGCAAAATGGTGGCTGAAATATCACTTGTGGTTTTGGTCAATATGGATAATCTTGTGTACACTAGACTATACTGACATATTAAGAGGTCCACCCATGGCTAGCCCCGCTCATCTACTGTTTAGTGACAGCTTCCTACCTATAACAGCATGCTGCTATGCTGTTATCTCTACATATGCTGGATTATCGCCTCGCATCTGGGGGTTTTGTCCCATAAATTCCCCTGATGAACCCTCAGGACCTCTGTAGGGGGAAACGCGTCGGGAAGTGGACATACAAGGGACAGTAAGAAGTATCTATGGTGTCCTTGATGTGTTAACTGGGAGTATGTTCTTTCTTATAGCTGTCATTTCATCTGTATAATCGCTTTGGATATTTTCATCTGATGCTATTGACTGTGCTTGTGTAACTGATTATCTTTACATCAGTTTAGCCCCTTGTTGTTAGAGGAGGTATATTGTGGCCATTTCAGTATTTAGTTATTTAGTATTGTAATAGGGTGAGCCGCCGGGAGGTGGGGCCGCCCTTTTTTGGTTGATGTCCCTGCTTGTATTGATAAGATGGTGATAGGTGACATCGTAAACACATATATTTCATATATATTTCTCATGTTGAGTCTATCAGTTATTTGATATAGTGCCTATTAATTTCATGGCCTTATAGAGATAAGTTTGGTTCCTCTTCTATGAGTGATTTTTGTAGCATATTTTGGCCTGTATTAGGTATTATAAGTATTTTGTAATAGGTCATTTTAATACATATCTAGTAAAAGTTATATTTTAAGTGGGTTTAGTTAAGTTTTTTGTGATTGTTCACTTAAATACAGCCTATACAAATTGCTTTCTTCTATGCTTTTCAAGGAAGTTCTAGAGATTAAGTAATAACAAAGCAATCTATAGCAAACCTGAGAAGGCTGCTTATGAGGAATGACTTGTGAGATGTAATTTTGGGCTTTCATATGTGGGTAGGGGGGACTAGCAAGTACAGTTTGTTTTCACTCCTCCAGACTCCATGGTGCAATTATTCTGTAACTATCTGCAGTGGAACATACTGAAGACTATATGTATGGCTGCCAGAGGGGAAAAGTAGCCTGACTTATGAGCTTACTGGGAACTATATTTACAGCTGCTAGAAGGAAAAGGAGAATAGGGAACTTACTGAGAACTATATTTATGATTATTAGAGGGAGAAAAAGACTGATTAGGGAACTAGAAGGGAGCTATAGTTCTAGCTGCCTGATGGGAAATAAGACGGATTGGAGATTTTAATTGGAACTATATGTACATCTGTTACGAATGGCAGGAATTCTCCTGCCATTTCATCCTCTCCTGCTTAGGCTGGAAAAAAGAATTGTTGCTCTACATGAAGATGGCCTAGGCTATAAGAAGATTGCCAACACACTGAAACTGAGCTGCAGCACGGTGGCCAAGACCAGTTTAAAGCAGTTTAACAAGACAGTTTCCACTCAGAACAGGCCTTGCCATGCTCAATCAGCACGTGCTCAGTGTCATATCCAGAGATTGTCTTTTCAAAATAGACATACGAGGTTAAAGGGGTTGGTGGGAGGGGGGGGGGGTCAGCCTGTTAGTGCTCAGGCCATATGCCGAACACAGCATGAAATTGGTCTGCATGGCTGTCGTCCCCTTCTAAAGATGATGCATAAGAAAGCCCACAAACAGTTTGCTGAAGACAAGCAGACTAAAGACATGGATTACTGGAACCATGTGCTGTGGTCTAATGAGACCAAGACAAATATTTTGGTTCAAGCGTATGTGGCAGCAACCAGATGAGACAAGTGTGTCTTTCCTACAGTCAGTAGTGTAATGTTGTACAGTGTTAGCCATAGAAAGTATCGCCTGATTTCTTCTTTCCTGCAGTAACGCATGGTGGTGGGAGAGTCATGGTTTGGGGCTGCATGAGTACTACCGGCTGTGGGGGGTAACAGTTAATTGAGGGAACCATGGATGCCAACATGTACTGTGACACACTGAAGTAGAGCAGGATCCCCTCCCTTCAGAAACTTGGCTGCAGGGTAGTATTCCAACATGATAATGACCCCAAACACATCTCCAAGACGACCATTGCCTTGCTAAAGAAAATTAGGGTAAAGGTACTGGACTGGCCAAGCATGTCTCAAGACCTAAACCCTATTGAGCATTTATGGGGCATCCTCAAATGGAAGGTGGAGGAGCACAAAGTCTCTAACATTCACCAGCTCCTTGATTTCGTCATAGAGGATTGGGAGATGATTCCAATGGCTACAACCTGTGAAGCTTTAGTGGACTCCATGCCCAAGGCAGTTAAGGCAGCGCTGGAAACTAATGATGGCAGCACAAAATATTGACACTTTGGGCACAATTTGCCCATTTTCACTTAGGACTATACTCACTTTTGTTGCCAGCGGTTTAGAAATTGACGGCTGTGTGTTGAGTTATTTTCAGGGCACCAAATTTACACTTTATACAAGTTGTACACCGACTACTTTACATTTTATCAAAGTGTCAGATCTTCAGTGTTGTCCCATGAAAAATATAATACAGCATTTCCAAAATGTGAGGGGTGCACTCACTTTTGTGAGATACTGTATCTTTGAACACTATTATTATAGCTGATAATTATTTCAGTTCTATGGTCACATAATAAGGCTCTATTGTAAGTATGTTTTGTGATTGTTTGTAGGTTGGGAGATGTTCGCACTCAGACCGGAGAAATAGAGAGTGAGGCCATTCAAGCTGCAGCAGCGGCAGAGCGGTCCTACCATGAGAGCAGGCAAACCTCACGGGCGATGGCACAGGCTGCCCTTTTGGAACCCCAGGGATTTCAGGTGATAATAGCAGTGACACATTATAACTTAGTCAATGGCAGTTTTGTCCTTTTACAAATTTCTTCCTGACATCAAGGACTAAAAATCTGAAGGAAGGAAACAAAGCAAGTTCTGTGATACAAGTAATAACAAGAGTTGTCATAAATGTTATGAGGTAGCTGAAGGTAAAAGATGCAATTAATATTTGTCATACCTGTGACATCTCCTAAAATGTCTGTATTAGTACATCCTTGTGTTCCCTGTGGTGTAACAATTCTGGGACATCCTCTCCTATAACTCTGTGTTGTGCTGCTCCCCTGTTATCCATCCTAAAAATGTATTGCTGAACTCGTCATTTAAGTTTTCAAAGAGGTGTGTCCCTGCATAGACTGACTGGACAATGTTAGACTATGCAGGGACACCCACCCCCCACTGGTAACACCCAGCTGACAGATTCAGTAATACGTTTTTAATAGAAATAAAAATAGAACAGCACAACACAGAGTTATAAGAAAATATGCTCCAGAATTGTTATAGCAACCAATCTGAGTTCAGCTTTCATTTCATATAGTGCTCTGGTAAATTAAAAGGTGAGCTCTGATTGGATGCTATGGACAACCAAAACAGTTTTTTATACATAAAGCCCTAAGGGTTTAAACTTGACGTTGACTTAGGTAAACGAGCTCCTGTGCTAGAGATAAGAGTGGCTTACCATGGATGGACGGCAACTTGTGAAGCAATCAGATAAGAGAGAGCAGGGAGAGGTGGTTGGTAACCTAGAGAAATTTGTGTACACTAGCAGTAGATAAATCTTCTTTATCTCCTGGACAAAGCAAAATTAAAACAGCAATGTAGTTTGTAATAGTCCTTATTTACCTTTCCCTACAAGTTAAAAGCTTATTGTGGAGAGAAAACCCCTTTAAGATGGTTTGCCATGTTCAACAAAGAGGGGCATGAGTTAGCAGAAAGGGTGGAAGGGATGAGGTTTAACATACTATGCTAACATTACTGATATAATCTAGAATATTTGATAACCTGGCACCTATGAAGCCTCATTCGTGCTGGATAAATGGAATTTTACTGTATATATGGTTGTGATTATAGTCTGCGTACTGTGTTGCTTTATATATTACCGCTTTATAAGTCTTAAGAAATAAATAGTAATTTTACAAGAAGACATCTTCTAGACCAGGGTTCATGTAGATTTTATTATATGATCAAAGTGAAATCATCAGTCTTTAGATATAAAGCAATATTTCCTGACTACCATTTATAACTCCAGATATATCCTAGCGACAGATCATTGGTGAAATACCAGGCATACTAAGGTGTCAGACCTGGAGATGTTTCTCAGTACCTGGTTATAACGATTGGGAGCCATCTGCTTGCTATAAAGCTCACGGTGATACATCTTCTTAATTATCAGGGGGAGATGGAGCGTCTGAGAGGTGAATCTTTGTCCTTAAGAACTTCAGTGGAAACAGAGATATCTCAGATCAAGAATTTACAAGGCAAATCTGCTGCCTGGGAACAGGATGTGGAGCAGCAGCTACAGGAGGGACGACAGAACCGGCTGGTAAGGAAATGCGCCTAATTCACCGAGCACTGACCTTTATTTATACTAATGCAAAAAATCCTGTATAGTAATTCGGCCAAAACCTATCCTGACACAAGCCCATAAAAGTGCCCTCTTCTCTAGACTTGGTTGGGCATTCATATTTATCTTAATGGGGAGACTGGCAAAAGCTACTTCAACATGCCCAATCCTCTTTCTCCTAGTTCTCTGGTGTTGGGAGACAGGAGGCCCAATAAACATTACATAATTAGTGGCTCCCATCATTGTTTTGTATTGGCAGCATTAGAGGCTGCACTTTGGTTTTGATAGGTTCACAGTTGGCAGATAAAGCTGAAGCAGAGTTTTTCTCTCCTGGACAGGTAGAATGAGCCACTGATGGGCTAGAAGGACAGGTGTCCTACATTGGGAAAAGACTGTTTCATTGGTAGGTATTTCATAAGGCATTATGGGAAAAGAGCTGGGAAGCTCACTGCGCCCGCTATTGGTTGCAACAAATCCTCATTTTACTTCTGATTCACTGAATCTTTGAGAAGCAAAAAGGAATATTAGTCAAGCCAATATCGCTCATCTACATACGACCGTTTCGGGGTTTTGCCCCTCATCAGTGTAGAGCGGAGCGATACTGGATTGACTGGGTGGGAGGCAATGAGTGGCTGAGAGAAGGGGAACATCTCTCCTTATGGAGAGCACCAGTTAAGGTGTTTAGTGTTTTGATTGCCTTTTAACTTTTTAGGAGAGATGTTCCCCTTCTCTCAGCCACTCATTGCCTCCCACCCAGTCAAGCCAGTATCGCTCTGTTCTACACTGATGAGGGGCAAAACCCCGAAACAGTCGTATGTAGATGAGCGATATTGGCTTGACTAATATTCCTTTTGGCTTCTCAAAGATTCAGTGAATCAGAAGTAAATTGAGGATTTGTTACAACCTATAGAGGGCACAGTGAGCTTCCCAGCTCCTTTCCTATAATGCCTTGTGATATGCAGTTGCTTAGTAGTGGGCTAAAAGGCAATCAAAACACTACACACCTTAACTGGTGCTCTCCATAAAGAGAGATGTTCCCCTTCTCTCATTGGTAGGTATTGTAAGACAGTGACACACAGTCAATAAGGTTCTGCATTATGGTGCTATGGACATATATTCTGTAATCACATGATGCCACCTATTAACCACCATATTCTCCTTGAATACCTCTTTAATACAACATGTGATGGAACATGCCCCAATTTCTTTTTCTCTGATTCCATATGAATACCTGGGAAAAAAAAACTCTTGAGTTTCTGTGTGTAACGTTGGAGGTATATAGAGGCACAATATAGACCCGTAGCTTTCTATGGGTTCATGGGCTTAACTATAACCCTACCAGCCATGGCAGCTGCTAAGGGGCCCAGAAGGAAAGGGGGTCTACTAAGGTGCAAGAACACTGTACCCATTGTAGAGAGTAACGAGTTGTTCTGATTGTGCTATCTTGCACTATTATTATGTTCGATGTTATGTGGCGCTATAGTCCATACTTTCAACAATTGCTACTTTTTGCTATTTCAGTTATCTGTCCATAGGTGGTGGGGGCCCATATCATTTTGCTATGGGGCCTATAATTTCAACTTCAGTCAATGTATGGCCACATTACAGATCCCACATTAGATTCACGATACAAAAGTGCTTATAAAACTTAAAGGGAACCAGACACATTGATCATGCTATCTGATCTAAAGCGGCATATTCTAGGAGGAGCTGAGCAGATTGATACAGGCAGTCCCCGACTTACAACATTCCGACTTACATCTGTCCTCTAGTTACAAACGCAGGCTTATTGGGCATGCTGGCAATTGTAGTTCCATAGCAGATAGTAGCTGTGGAACTACAAAGTCCAGCATGCCACAGAGGTAAAAATGAGGTGAAATCTTCTTAATCTGTGTCAGGGGCACAGACAGCAAAGCAAATGTAAAAACCCTTCCCTGCACCTTCCAAATGTAAAAACCCTTCCCTGCACTACCTAAAACTGAAAAAAAAACAACTTTTGTGCTGGAGTTACATTTAATAAATATACCTGTTATGAATTACATACAAATTCAACTTAAGAACAAACCTACAGTCCCTATCCCATTCGTAACCTGGGTACTGCCTGTATATTGTTCTGTGAGGGAAGATTCAGCAGAACTTGTACGTTATGCATAGAAATCCCTGCTTATTCTGGGTTAAAAAGTCCAGTAGGCGGCCTCATCAGTGATTGACAGCTATATCTGTATGTACACTTACACAAGGAAGACTGTCAATCACTGATAACACCGCCCTCTGGACTCAACTCAAAATAAGCAGGAATGTAAATGAATAAAATACAAGTTTTGTTAACTATTTCCCCACAGAGCAATATATCAATGTGCTAAGCTCTTCCTGCTCAATAATAAGCTGCCCACAGATCAGATGATAGGTTCAGTCGGACATTTTTCCTTTAAGCAGGACTTAAAAATTAGGGTAATAGGACATACTAGAGCTTCTGATCTTCAAAGAAAGGTTTGACTTTTGTCAGAAGGTAGATTAGTGCTTTTGAGTTATATGGATTAAAAATTTTCCACATGTAAAATATGTAGACTCTGTGTCATCATGTTTGTTCACTTCAGACCGATTCCACTGTGTATAATACATCAGAGAAAGATGTATCTACTGGTTTTGTGAGAACAGGGAACAATTTTAATATATCCTTTCTCTGTATTCCTTGCAGTTGGCAGATCAGTTGCTGTCACGTGCAAATGCTGCGAAGAATAAAGCAGAAAAGGCAATGCAGGCCGGGAACAGCACTTACTATGCCATTGAAGAGATGCAGAGCAGCCTGCGGGGTGAGTATCTGCAAACGTTGTTCTGAAGAAATGTTCTTCCAGCAGAAGTGTTGTTTTTCTAGCACTAATCAAAGAGACATTGAAGACCTCATACAGTGCTGTCAGTGTCTACCCCTTCTCCATGCTTCTTGCCACATGGGCCTATGGGAACAAGGTCCGTGGGGAACGGAAAGTGGATTAATATCATTTTGTTAAATGAAATTTCATAGATTCCTAGAGTCTATTCATTAAACTCTTACCTACCGTGTAAGCATTTGCAATGGAAAGTCTGCCATCATTTTCTCTGCACTGCGTGAAATTGGGGACATGTCGCTTTAGGTGCATCTCACCCACATGGATGAGGCTTTGTTCAGGCAGCATAGGGTAGCAGACAGGTGCTCTTTAAATGGGTTATCCAGTCTTACAAAATTAATGAGCTATTAGATCCATGGGGGCCCAACTCCCAGCACCCTCGCCAATCAACTACTTGAAGGGACCACTGTGCTTCTTTGATGAAGTTGCAGCACTTAAAGGGGTTTTCTCATTTCAGGCTTTTCAGGGACATCATAAGCTTTCTCTCTTTCTTACAGCTTCAATTCCAAGGGTGGGTCTCTCCTCCCAGTAGATGGGTCTCTCCTCCCAGTAGGTGGGTCTCTCCTCCCAGTAGATGGGTCTCTCCTCCCAGTAGGTGGGTCTCTCCTCCCAGTAGGCAGTCTCTCCTCCCAGTAGGCGGATCTTCCCTCACTGAAGACTGGTGACATCATCATTCTTTTATGCTGTGATCAAGGACCTCTAGCCAGCCTGAAACGCGTTAGCAAGCGTGTACCTATTCTTTATGGATTTTATTATTCTACAATAAAGTTTGCTACCTGTGGATGGAGTGCTAACATAGTTTCCTTTAAACTCATTGCAGATGTTGCCCTTGGTGGGATTTAACCCAAGAAATGCAAGGCAACATTACTAACCACTGAGCCATTACACTGCCCATAATGAAAAATAACTAACATATATCATAGACTCTAGTAAGTTTATCCTAATTTCATATATTTTAACTCTCAGGGTTTGGAGACACGGTAGGAGATCGGCGCACAGAAGCTGAAGACGCCCTGAGACGTCTCCCAGAGATCATGCGCCAAATTCAAGCAGCTTCAGATACTACAGAGGAGGCAGGAGCAGCTCTGAAGGGGGCAGAGAAGGACGCTGGCACCGCAGCCGGAAATGCTAGGGAAGCACTAAGTATCACAACTGCAATACAGCAGGTAAGACTGAAACCTTGGTGCACAATGTTATGACAGTATAAATGGCCACTAGGGGGCGACATGTATGAATTCTGGCGCTGATAGACCAATTCTAAATCGCTTTAAGGTAGTATAGACTGTGCCAGAATGTATGAACCTGTTCTTCTGCAGGTCATACATACAGGACAGTGTAGAGCCAATACCCTAAGTCTGGCTCAGGCACCACCTTTACCCTGGTCTGGCTGTTCTAACTGTTCGGCGCCAAAGTATTGCAGTCAAAGAATCATAAATGTGTCTACTTCTATGAATGTGGTGCGACCCCCCCAGAATGCCCCAAAACTTTGGCGCGCTAAAAAGTGTCTTTGGTGCGGTACCGAGGGTACTCCCATCTCATTGATTTTACTTTAAACATTTGGGCAAAGATTAAACAAAAATTCTTACCATATACAGATCTGTTATGATTTGGCTTCATTGCAATGATACAGCAGGTTATCTATCCTGCTTGTTTACAGATGGTTTCCTAGGTTGCCAGCCAGTTCTGTGCTCTAGCGGCTATGTGTTATCGGCAGGAAGGGGCTGGAAGTAGAGCTCAAAACTGGGTAGTAACCTAAAAGACAATCTGGAAAACAAGCAGGATAGATAAGCTGCTGCATCTTTAAAATGAAACCAAAATGTATTGGGTGGTAATGTTATTTAGCTATATCTACATGTTTACAGATGATCAATGAGATGTGAATCCCCCCTTTAATGAAAGTGTTTTTTTTCTGAACCAGTTTGATGTGTTTTGAGACTATCATGGACAACATATGTATCTACAGTTCCTTGCGAAAGTATTCAGCCCCCTTTCAACCTTTTGCCACATTTCAGGCTTCAAACATAAAGATATAAAATTATAATTAAAAAAAAAAAAAATCAACAACAAGTGGGACATAATTGTGAAGTGGATTTAATCCCAAGCTTGCGATCCCCCTACCAAACTTTTCTAGAACATCCCCAAAATGCCCACTTCCAGGTGTGGTTTACATAAACTCTTCCCCTCTTACGACCGAGTTTGCGGGAGTCTCATGGAAATATCAGTAGTTTTGGCAGGTGTGATATAATACGCACTGAATTTTAGAATTTCTTATATCATTTTCAAATCTGTAAAGTCCATGTTTTTTCTATTCAGTTGAAATATTCAGAAAACCCAGATGTTTATATTATAACTCATGTGTGAAGGTCTCGGGCTTGGGACACTTCTTAGGACTATGATCTGTTGCTGAAGATATAACAAGAACAGGAACTTCTTTGGGTCATATACTTTATACACAATGTACCAGAAAAAAAGAAAATGGGGCCCTCACCTGGTGTCCAAAGAAACTGCTCATCCTGGCACATGTAAGAGCAGTACAGGACATGTAGTACCGCATTGTACTGTAGAGAGGCGCTATAGACTGTCAACCACTGCATGCACTTTACTAATTTAGAGCTTTCACAGGTGAAATGTTTGATAATTGGTTGGATGTTATGAGGCCATTGTAACTTGAGGGACCACTGTATAGCTGTAATGCTCCTATAATAACTAGGGGTTGTTATTTTTTAGCTTGTTTTGTATAATACTTACTGTGCTCTGCTTCTCAGGACATGATGCAGATGAGCCGTGATGCAAACAGTACAGCTGAACTGGCTTTGAGTTTGGAGCGAGAGTTTGCACAATTACGCAAAATGGTTTCTGGAACAGCGGGAGACCTGGATGGGAGGACACAGATTGCAGAACAGGACAGTGCAGCAGCTCAAGGGGTAGGCATCCCCTTGCTAATCGTCATTTAGGGCATGTCCCCACGGAATGGGTTTTCGGCCGGTTTTTCAGCCGGTTTGCGGTTTTTCAGACCGCCTGAATAACCGGCCGAAAATGAGCACAATTGTGCTTTATGCAAAACCTGTGCAGCAGTCCCCACTGCAGGGGTTTTGCCGTCGGATGGTTTTGCCGCCGGCGGTCCGGTTGCTTTATGCAAAACATTGTAGAAGCACAATCTTCCGTCCGGTTTCCCAACGGAAGATGTGCTTCTCAATGGGAGGGGGGAGGGCTGTTCTCCGCTCATCGCGGAGAAAAGCCGTCCCCCCCGCGGCCGTGGGGACGGCCGCAAAACAGGACAAATACCAGCCGGCAAACCGGCCGGTATTTGTCCACTGCCGTGTAAACGCGCCCTCAGGCTACATGCATGTTAACTTGACACATCTTGAGATTATCCAATGGTTAAATAGGTCTTCAATTTATAGTAGTCTATGCTGAGTTTGTAGGGCTGACAAGTCATAGGGTTTAGGTGGTGGTCACATCATTTTTTTTAACTCCTTTTAATGTATATGCTTGAAAATGCCCCAACAATATGTTAAATGTAGGCTATGATGGATGACTGTGGTATCCATCTCCTATAGACTAATATAGTAACAGAGTTAGTATGAGTGAAAAAAAATGTCCATCAAAATTCAACCAAGGGCAGGGATAAGATGCGGACGAAAGGAAGGGGAAAGTATTTTTAAAACTGTTTCTATACATCTACATAGGTGTTAGTATTTTGATGCCATGAACTGTATAAGCCTTTTTTGAAGCCCTCAACTGTTCCTGCTGTGGCCAACTCCTGAGAAGGCTATTTCACAGATTCACAGTTCTTATGGTAAAGAAGGATTGTCGCCTCTGGAAATTAAACTTTTTTTTTTCTTCCAAGGGCATTGTACATGAAAAACCTTTACACCTTATTTTTGGTAGGGGTCATTAATATACATACAAATTAATCATATCCCACGCTAGATGGCTCCTCTCAAGACTAAACAAGTTTAATTCTCATAACCAAGATCCTCCATGCCCCTTTTCAGTTTAGTTGCTTGTATTCATAACGACTCCAGCTCTAGAGGATCCGCTCAATGAACTGAAGCCCAGAAATCAACTGCATATTACAGATAAAGACACTCCAATGCTTTGTAGGGCGGTGATATGGAATCTGTTTGAGTACATTGTAAGCTTCTTCATGATGTATCTCTTGAAAGGATGCTGTTATAGGCCATCACCATCCATTTAACCATCACTCATAGGCTTCAATGGCATCTGTTTAAAAGACACGCTTTGAAATACTATTAAACCTCATGACGTATCCATTTATCAGATATCTGTACTAAATGCAATACAGTGGCATCGGAAACTAATGTGAAAGAATCCTGTTACAAGTAATAGTGTAATCTATAGTCTGTCAGTGTAGTATGACAATGGACCCCTATGGAGATATTTAGCATGTACATCCAGAGCTTTCCCAACTTTTACACTAAACATAGTAGAAAAACATGATGTAAACACTCCCTTTTTCAGAAAAGGCTTCTTGCTCTCTTCCAAAAAACGGCACCCCTACAGGTTGTGTGAGGTATTGCAATTCATTTTCATTCACTTCCGTGGGGCTCAGGTGTAGTAACACAACTAATGGGCAGATGTGGTACTGATTTTGCAAGAAGGCAGCTGATTCTGTATAATCCTGCAAATGCCACTTAAGCGAGTCTAAATTACCTCTAGATGTTTGTGGAGATCGGAAGAAATGTTGCTCATTTTTTTTCATCTTTTAGATTGCTGTAAGTGCTCTGGAAGCAGAGGCCAGCTCTAGCGGCACCCTGGATGCTGTGACAGAAACATTGAACGCCCTTGATCATGTACTGAGTTTATTGGGTAAGAGACCATGATCATTTATCTTTTCAAGCTGTAAGATATCCTTGCGTCATGCACTGATCACATTACTATTCAGCTATTAGTAATTCAACACCAGCTGAGTCTTTATGGTCTTTAGAGGCCTTTGTCACCACAAATCTGATTTCGGGTAAATTCTGCCTGGAATGTGCCAGTTTATCTTTTGTGGCCAGTTTTGCATAAATCTGCTACATTCATTTATCCATAGATAAAGCTCTTTGTATATTTTAAAGGCTAAAGGCCCCATGCATATTAGGAAAAGTTGGCCAAACCAAACAATTTCAATGGGCTTGGCTGTCTCCTATGTTTAAAGGGAATGTGTCATCAAAAATGACTTATTGTTTAATTCACATTTTTAGGTTCAAATTTTTTAAGAATTTTTGGTTATATTTTTTTTAAATTTTCCACATCCCTTTCAATATTTTTTAATAATTCCTGCAGTTTTCACTTTGGCCACTAAGCCTAATAATAGTCTGACACTTCCTGTTCTGTACAGAAAGATTCGCAGTTGTCTGCTCATTATCAGCACAAAGAGGGTCAAACTGAAAAGATAACACAGGATCAACCAGTCACAAGAGGAGATGTCACAGTCACAGTTCACCCTTTTACTTCGCTGCACAGTGATTTATTCCCAGGTCACAGAGCCTGACTAGAAAACTCTCCTATAGAAGTGAATGGGACTGAGTCAGTCTAAAGTCTCCTATGTGCATGAAGCTACTGTAAAGCATCTCTCTGACTGCTGTTAAAGCAGTGCAAACAAGGCCTAGTGGCCAAAGTGAAAACTGCAAGACTTAAGAATTATTAAAAAATATTGAAAGTGATATGAAAAATTAAAAAAAATAAAAACCAAAAATTCCTACAAAAAGTGTTTATCATAAAAATGGGACTTAAACAATGACTCGTTTTTTTGATGACACATTCCCTTTAATGGCTTCCTGAATCTCAACCAACAAATGAGTTTGGGGGAAAGAAGGATGGGTTGTGTTGAATTTCAATGTCTGATCATTTTGTTTTCCTTATTGGCCCATCTGAAAACAAATGCACACACATCTCAGCTGAGTGTGCATGTGTAGGGTGGGATAGGGAGGAATAGTTGTTGGGATAATAAGTGTTTGGAACATCTATGGCACGTGAATGGGAAACTTAATTCAGAAACGTCTTATTCTACTGGCTCTCATATCTAATTGCAAACATATGGGTGACTTCTTATACTGAAGTGTAAAGGACTTTGTTAAGTTATCAAAAGAGGCGTGCCACATGTGATTATCATTTAGACTTAAGATTTAAGGCCTCAGCCATATTACAAATCCGAAAAGCAGTCCCTTAGAAAGCTAAGTAACCATACTGTACCTCCATACACCTTCAATTTCAAGCAATTGGAATATGCAGAGGAAACTTCAGAGAAGCTATGTGTTGCCTTTGTGTGGTGCATTGCCTTTAGAAAGCAGAAGATAATTGTATCATTGGCACAAATCCAAAAGAATAAGATGTCTATATCTCATTTTAGAATACCAGCTGAAAATCAACATACTGCTGGTTTATAGCACACATGTAATTTTTTAGGTTTAGAAAAATTGCATGCCTCCACCAATGCCACTAGAATAAGGAATAAAACATTTGTTTTGGAATCTGTGATGAAGGTAATAATCAATGCACCAGTTTCCTCCATTTTCAAGATCTGTTTGTTGTCAGTGATTGGAAATATTATCAATAACCAGGGCCAGGACGAGACATTCTGGTGTCCTGGGCAAATAGGGCAAATATCCCCTCCTTTCTTCCCTGATCCTGCCAGACTCTGACTTACAATGTCTACGACTACGTCTTCCCCACCTAGGTTGAATGTAAAAAAAAAACACTATTTTTTGGGGGGGAGTTGCGGTATTAATGACATGAATATTGTACAATTGGGCTCTTATTACACACTGCTTTTTTTCCTGGATGCCATGACCACCAATTGGCACCCTGTGATTTTGTCAGGATGCAGCTGCTGGGGAGATGAAACGACACCCCCTTCCTCCATAAACTGATAGCTAAACATTCAGGGTTGTAGTTATCTCTGATCCCAGTCACTGATAACAGACTCTGCTCCAGAGCCCACTCCATGCATAGGCATAAAGTGGTGCCAACCACTGCCTACTCGTCGTCTTGGCCCTGCCAATAACATTGAAAGGCTGAGAAATGCTCCTGATCATATTTCAGGCTATGTTCACTACTGATGCCTGATAGACTCGTTCAGTACAATGGGATCCATCAAGTTTCCATCATGGTGTCCATCATTTTAACAAAAAAATTTTTTTCCTGTCAATTTTAATGGAATTTGAAATGGAGGTTTCAAACACAACATCTGATGTAGATTAGATGTGAACCAGGCCCTCGTATAGTTATAGATATACCTGTCTCATTTCCCGCAATATTTACAAGAACTGACCCCATTGGGACCTGGCCGCTTTAGGACACACAACTACATTTTTTTTTTTTTTTTTTTTAAACAATTTTTATTTGCAAGACAAATTTACAAAGAATATGTCATACATTCTTAATAGTATCTAATTGACATCACATGAATACCGTACATCTTTGTATGATAGAAGTTTGAGAAATGTCCTTGTCTTACAATTTATAAACTGTGAATCAAAAAATAAGGAAAAACATCTAATAAACTGAATTTAACAAAAACTTGAACATCCTTTAGTCCTTCTTGGCTATCTCTAAGTTCACTATTGCGCTAATAGCCAAACTCCACCTGATATACCCACTGGCCAAAATGGGGAAAGTGGGGGAACAAAAAAAATATGTAAATCCCACATTTCTTCTTCCAACCACTAGTCTTTAACTTCTAATTTTCCCAAGTAACCTGCAAGTTTCTCCTTTAGAAGTAAGAAATATATTCAAAAGGTTTCATAATCTTGGTCAACTCCTGGTCGGTGAAGGCAAATTCCATAAAGTTCCTCCACTTTTTAACAAATTTTTTAATTGCGCCCTCTTTGGATCTTTCTGTAACCATTTTATCAAGGAAGAAAATTTCTCTGAATGTTCTGAGAACTTCCTCCCTATCTGGACTACTTTCTTGCAACCAGTGCCTTAAAATGCACTTTTTAGCTACCAAAAGGGTAATATGTAGACCTTTATTTCCAGACAGAAGTTCAGCTTCCTGACCATCCCCGGAGTTGACCAGAACATAATGGAAAATAGTTGCCAAAGGGTCGTCTTCTATCTGCAGCTTCCAAATTTTCTGTATTAACTCACGTACATCTTTCCAGTATTGTTTTAATTTAGGACACCTCCATAATCCGTGTATTAGGTTCGCCTTATCCAAACCACATTTCAGGCACGCTTTAAGATAGTGGGAGGGAGCATTTTTGTATGGGATGTCAAAGGGGTAAATTGCTTTATGCGCAATTTTAAAACTCATCTCTCTCCAACTTTCATTACCCTGTCTAAACCTTTTAGGATTTTCCAAGACGCATCATTGTCTCCAAGTTGCTTGTTCCAGGAAGTGAAAATTGTATCTCTCTTCCCTTCAATTTCTTTATCTCTAAGTCTGCCATATAATTCAACCAGAGATTTACCAGATGAACTTGAACCCAATAATGCATCAAATTTATCATCTCTTTCTGCTTTTGCTATATCTAAAACTTGGGTTTTACAAAAGTGTTTGATTTGCAAGTATTGGAAATATTGTCTATCTGGTAGCTCGTACTTTTCTTTAATTTCTTGCCATGTGAGAAAACGTTTCTCTTTATCATGAAATAGATCTTTTAATTTATTTATATTCTTTTCTTTCCATGTATTAAAAAGTTTATTTTCTCTTCCTGGCGTGAACTCCGGTAACTCCCATATATCTATATATTTAGATATATATATATTGGCAGATGAAACATTTTTCTGATTATTTTCCCAGTACAGATCGTATCTCTCAATACTACACTGCCTTTAATATCTACCGGAAGATTTTTATAAGGTGTATGTAATTCAACTACATCTTGCCATTGGCAAATTTAAGCCCGTCGTTTCCCCAATGCAAATATTTTAATAATTAAGAAATAACTTTTATTGATGAACATTATAAAAAAAAAAATCCATCCTAATTTACCCTACTATATACATAGTAGGGTAAATTATATAGTATAGTATATTGATATAATGCGCAGTATGACTATACATTTTCAATTATGTTCTTGAATTGTAGCGCTGCAGCTAGTGCAAGCACATCTAGTCTAAACTTCACAATGCAGCAACTGCAGTATGCTACAGTGTTGAAACAATTAAAATGAATCGTGGCACCTCATGCCCCCCCCCTTCCCCTTCACCCCATTTTAACAGTATAAATGCTTCTGTCATTTGGACATAACAAATGACTCCAGTACTTGCAGGATTGTAGACCACAAATATGACCATGTGAACAATTACCCTTTTCATATTTTACTTAAAGAGGTTGTCTCACTACGTTGATTCATCTTACCTCAGTCCTGTTTTATTGGCTTCGTTTTGAATTTAGGGGCATGTTTACTGGCTTCTACTAGGCTGCAGTAGAAGCCAGGTCTATAACTATAGCAACCAGTGCTGTCAGCCTATCAGGATACATCAAACAGTTCTGTAGCTATAGCGACCTGAGGAGCTTATTCAGCTCATACGCGAGGAGATATCTCAGAATAGGTAGGACACTGTTAATGGACACATATTGCTAAGTGTCTTGTTTTTGCAAGATCTTTAACATAAAAAGCAATCCTTGTAGTTAGACAACCACTTTAACAGATGCTTCTCTCTCTAAATTGTATGATTTTCTTTTACAGACCAGCCTATAGAAGGCAGTGAAGATGGTTTAAGAGCTCTTGACATCAGTATGCAGGCCGCTCGTACAAAGGTCACTGGGGAGCTCAGGCCAGCTCTGGAGGTTTTGGAGAGGGCGGCTAAACGTCGAAAACAGGAGATTCTCATTTTAGAAAAAGAAATTCAACAAGCTCTAATTGACATTCAAAACCTGCGTGATATACGTAAAACCCTGCCACCAGGGTGCTACAGTACCTCGGCCATTGAAAGACCTTGAAAGCACTGAACACAGTGATGGTTCATAGAAGAGGCACTAAGAGCCCGATGATCATTCCACCTCACCCATACTGGGTGCAATATGCTGCAGTATTTATGTATACGTTCACCCACTGATGTATTTTATTTCAAGAAATCTATTCTCTCTGGACACGGTTGAGAAAGGACTCACTATAGAACTACCTGAAACGATGAATTTTGTCTCCATCATAGAGACGATTGCAAATCTGCTTTGTACTGTTCTTATTTATTTATTAATAAAATATGTTCACATTCCTGGGCTTTCTTCTTCTGTCGATATCACGACTCACACACATTCTAGCAAAGCAAAGTCTTTATTGGTAAAACAGCAACATTAATATGAACTGAACCATACACTAGTCAAAGAATTGCAGTCAAACTCTCCAAACATGAGACTAACCCGCACATTTTGAATTATTTTTGTAGCATTTACATCAATTTTCTATTAACCCATTTTAAGTCCTTTATTCTTGACTTTGTGGCCTTTCCAAATTCAGTTGCTCATATGATTTGACTTCCCTAAATATGCTTACAAGAAATGGGTCCAATCCAATAACAGATGGTTGTACACTGTGCTTGGGGCCAGTAATCATAAGTGATTTTATTAGACATTGGGCCACTCTATCATTCCTATATTTCCCGTCTAATCCTTTTGGAGCCCTCAGCAACAATACTCCATTTGCGTCTTGTAGGAAACTCCTCTATTACATGCCGTGAAGAAAGCCAAGCCAACAGATTATGAGAAGGGATGGGCACTGATGTATACAGGGCATGTTGATATGGTTTATAAATGGTGTAACTATGAACTTATGCATGCTTGCTAATGTAAAAAGATGTCAGGAAAGGCGTATGCATTCAGAGGGTCCCCAAGCGTCAATCCATTAGTTGGATCATGCAGACAGTAGCTGCAGTAAAGAGGTTCTCTGCTTTGTACAATTCTTAATTGTTTAAATGGTCCTCCAAAGATGATCCTAAAGTATCCCACTGCTGGGATCCCCAATGATCAACTGTAATGTGTGGGGAAAACTGTCAGTAAGTGTTCAGTCTGCAGTGCCACCATAGGGCATATTAAGCATTATACATCTTCCATTCATATCTATAGGCTGTCTGTGTAATGCACGACAGGTCCTTTAGAGCAAGACATGCTCTTTGACAGCTGCTCTCCACTCTGGCCAGGATAAGAATCGTGAACAGAGGACCCCTCTTCAATAATTCAGAATAATCTAATAGGGTATACAGAGATGAGATTTTTTTAATCTGAACAAGCCCACAAAATTGTTGGGTCTCTGGAGTCAACAGAGAAAGTCGTGGAATAGTATCCACAACTAATATAAAATTTTATATTATGGGTCAAAAACATGTTTTGATTGATTTCAGTGGTATTTTTTTTCAGTATCTACAGTCCACAATACTCATGCTCAACAATAGCCCTTTCAAATGTGTTTATATCAAATTTTATGTTTCCGTACAACCTATTGCCAAGTACAGTAATAACTATACTAACACTTTATATTCTTAAGTGATTATGACTTGTACAACTAACAAAGAAATCTTAGATCTATTGTATCCAACTGTGAGCAAGTCTAATTCAAATGGTAGTAGCTCATGTAGTAGCCCTGGCACCTATAAAAAACATACAGAAGTTAAATAAAAAGGTTTAAGGGTGTATGGGTCGAATTGCATTGCACCACAACACCCTAAAATGATGACTCACATCTGAGTCCTGATTTGTTAAAGCACTGACGATCATACATTAGGGAAGAGGAGGCTATGTTTGGTGAGTCTACAGCATCATTTTGGCTTGGCTGGATTGGATACTGAAGCTTCATACAGGTGTACTTCCAAAATAGCTTCCACTAATGTGCATTTATCATCTTCTGCTAAAAAGATATGGCCCTTTTATATCAGCCCAACCAGGGCCCTCTTCCCTGTTAACGTCTGTACTTTTTAGTCAGTCATATGCCCTTTGCTCCTGGACAGGGGTTTATAAAGGTTATGATGCCACCATGGAGATATAAGCACAGGAAGAACATGCTAGTTGCATGCAGAACGCCAATGGAGGATATGCAGCAACCATCCCTTTCTCTTGGCATCCACAGTTCTCTATTGATAGCAAGAGAACGGGGATATTGGACTTATTCCCAGTTACTACCAGTAAAAGAGAAAAAAAATTTTTTTTTGAGAAAGTAATAAATGAAGCATACTTTAACTCCCTCCCACTAATCGCGATGAACAGAGGAATTAAATATATGCCCACCCAGTGTGGCATGACATGCAGGGCACTGAATGGGTTATATTGTTCCCCACCCTCCCCATAATATACACAGAATGCTTCTAATGTTTAGACACACACCTGAAAAACACTGCCCCAAGTACTCCCATCAGAAGTACAGCAAGTGTTCCCTCACCTTGGGCTTTGGAGTCTTAAGATATTATAGTGAATGAGTAAGGCATAGAGGTGAGGAGGACAGTAATGAGTGGGGTAAAAGAGGTATTATGATCCATGAGGAAACTGTGGTGAGTAGTGAGTAATAACACATTGTATTGTGATGACGAGGGTGAGCGCAAAGGCTACACCTAAGACAGGAACAAACGTGGTCACCCCGATGTATTGATATAAAGCTGACTTTTCAGTACATAGTCAATGACAGGTTGCACCAAGTAATCCACCACATGTCCATCTCCATGTTGTAATGCCAACCTGAGGGAGACAAAAAATGGACACCAACTGGATTAAATTTGAACCATCTACACTGCCCTGATAGGAGCAATCTGCAACAAAGGTTTATGCTTCACCTACAATATATTTGCCCCACTATTTTTGTGCTACTGAGATACTTAAAGCTATTTTACTTGGTCATGTTGCTACATAACTTTCTACATCAAATTATGAATATGGTTAAAAACTCTATTTAAAGGGTGTTCCCATTTCGTGTCATACACCGCGGATATGCTGTAAATGTCTGATAGATGCAGGTCCCACCTGTGGCAAGTGCACCTATGTAGAGAATGGGGGTCCCTTTATCCCAGCCCTCATGTGTGCTGCAGGTGCAGCATGTGAAGAGGTGGCTAAGTATGCAGGTCTCTCTCCATTCATTTTACTGTGGGTTCCAAGTACAGCTGAGCACATTTACTTGGTTGTACTCAAAATTCCCACATCAGTAAACAGAGAGAATGTTGCACGTTTGGATACCTTTCCATTCATTGCAGCCAGGGCCGTTCCTAGAGGCGGGCAAGGCGGGCGATCGCTCGTGGCTCCGAGGGCCCGCTCACTCGAGGGGGGGCCGCCTGCCTTACCCGACGGGGGATCGGTCTCGGACTCTGCACAGCCATTGTAACACAGCTGCGCAGAGTCACTCAGCAGCTGCACACTCGCTGTGCAGCTGCTGGTACAGGGAGGAGGCAGGATGGATCATTACTGTTCTGCCTCCTGTCCTGTATGTATCAGTGTCGCGGGGGGCGCACAGCTTTCACCACACCCCCTGCGACGCTGGGATCTCTTTGGCCGGCAGCTCTGCGTGACAGCGTAAGTGGCGTGATCCTGTCACGCCACTCACAATGCTCAGCAGCTCTCGGACCTGAACGCGGGGACTGTGAGATTGTGGTTAGGGGAGTACTTTTTATTTATTTTAGTCTCATTATCTGCAGGGGGCATATGACCTGGGTGTTAGGGGTCACTACCTGGCTATTAGGGGGCACTATCTGACTATAAGGGGCATCACTTGGCTATAGGGGCACTACCTGGCTATAGGGGGCACTACCTGGCTATAGGGGGCACTACCTGGCTATAGGGGGCATCTACTTGGCTATAGGGGGCTACTGTCTGGCTATAAGGGGCTACTACATGGCTACCATATGAGGTGCTATAGATGGGGAGTTTGTACAGAGGTAGGAATTGGTAGAGAAGTGATGATAAAGTGAGGAGTCTAAGATGTTTGTTTTGTAAATTTTACAGTGAAGAGTTGTGGCCGGGAGAAGTCGTCATGGCGGTCTGGGACAGATGGAGATGAAGAAGAGAAATAGAACAACTCTTCAGAGACGTCTCCTGTGAGTCCCTGGATGTAACTTTACTGTAATCGATTGTATGTCTGCAGAGCCTGTGAAGAACTGGTATCTGTCACTGTATGCAGGTAAAATTTGCTTGTAGTATAATGGTTTCTATCCAGTAATGGTGAGTTTGTACTATTCAGTCTCTATATGGTGGTGGTATTCGTCACTATGGGCTGATGATATGTGGTCTTAGTAGGATATTGGTGCTATTAGCCTGGGATTCTGGTTGGTGTAACAGTGTTATTTAGTAACTGTATGACTATTATTTGGTAGTTTTATATGTAGCACATTGTGGTAAAGCTTTCTGTATATTTTGGCCTTGGTTGATGGTGATGCAATGTGTCGCATTGTGGTGCATTATGTTACGGGGAGGGGAGGGGGACGAAATTTCTTCACCTCGCCCTGATTGCAATTTAGCCTAGGAATGGCCCTGATTGCAGCCATGGCAGGAACAAGGCAAAAGGATTAAGGAACCCCATTTTAAAAATAGGTGCAGGTCCCTGATGTGGGAGCTGCATCTATCAGACATATATGGCATATCTTGTGAGTATGTTAAGAAGCCCACAATGGGAATACCCCTATAACATGACAGCTATGTAAAATACAATTTGTAAAGTAAAGCTATGCAGTACATATTATTTGCCTTATTTTCAGTTAAAGCAATATAGAGGCTATGCTTACATGGGCCGGATAGGCTGCAAAATTTCCATTTGGATTTGGCGGGTGAAAAATCAAGTGTCTCACTGAGCCGGCAAAGTGGATAAGATTTTAAGAAATGTCATCTACATGCTGTGAAAAAAATCTGCGCAGACATTAACCTGTGGTACAGATTTTAAATCTGTAGCACATCAGATTATGTGTATTTGTTGCAAACTTTCCCCACTGACTTCAATGGGTAAGTCTAAGCAAAATATAAATCAGCAATCAGATGTATTGTTGTCAATTTTGATGCAGATAATTCCTGGATTTACAGCAAAATCTACAATGGAAAGTTTTAAAACCATTCACGTTTTTTCTGTTCAGATTCTGCAAATTAATCCACAGTGGCAAATCCGCAACAAATTCTGTGCTGATTGACTGCAGCAGATTATTCCACAGAAACACAGATTTACCACCTTCCAATCCAGACAGAAAATCCAATGTATCCACCCTCAGTGACATATACCCTAAACCTCTACAGTCTATCCTTTCTCTCTATGCTTTGTAGTAAAGTATATTCTTCTAATATCTAGCCATCTTGGCAGGAGAAAGAAAGGAATGTCTGCCGTCAATTCTTCAGAAAAAACACCAACCAAATTGTAAATGACATCTTCATCTAAAACTTTAAAGAGTTTCATGGGATGTTATAGTCTACACTTAAAATACACAATTAAAGGTGGTTATGCGACATTATATAAGACCAGAATGTGATAGTGGCAGAGTAGCTGAGCTCTATTATCTCTAGGTTCACATGATTTAGAGTAGAAATTCTGAATAAAAAGCAGAGTAAATCCTGACTCCTTGAGAGACAACGAGAGTCCTGCTTACCACTTCCACATACAGTGATCGACAGCTTTCCCTGTATCAGTGTGTGCACAGAGCAAACTGTCAATAACTGTATGTGAGTTTAGCAGTACTTTCAGCTAAAGGGAACCTGTCACATAGGTTATGCCCCCCTTGCTGAGGGCAGAACAAGCTAGTGACAGACCTGCTGTTCCCAGCGCTGTGTCCCTTATTCTGTAAGATGCAGTAGTTTTCGTGTATTTAATGCTCAAATCTGCAGTTTTCAGCCAGAAGAGTCATTCGAAGAGTCCTTCAAAGAGTAATTTTTTTTTCAAACCCGGCCAATCGGAGGCTAGCCCCGCCCACCTCAACTGACAAACCTATTACTTTGAATGAATAGGTAGAAACATGTGAATAACTGTCAGTGGGCGGGGCTAGCCTTTGGTGGGCGGGGCTAACACCTACTCATGAATAAGATTTGAGAGGTAAATGCTCTAAAACTGCTGCATCTTACAGAATAAGGGACACAGCGCTGGAAACAGCAGGTCTGACACTAGCTTGTGCTGCCCTCAGCATGGGGGGCATACCCTATGTTTACCAATAGAAACATTGGGGGGCATACCCTATGTGACAGGTTCTTTTTAAACTTTTGAGATTTCCTCTGTGGTTTACTCAGAAAATCAGCATCAAATCATATAAACCTATGCATTCCAGAGCTCAGCTTCTCTCATCCTGCTCTCAGGACAGCATAAATAAACCTTTAATTGGGTATTCCCATCACAGCAAGTGTTGCTGGAAGGGCCAAATACCGCAAAGTAAGCAATTTTCAAAATGTATGTTATTAAAAAAAATTGTATGCTTTACCTAATATAGACTTTTTTTTTAGCACCTTCCACTTGCTCTCCTGTCATCATGGTTACAGACCACCACTGTGTGCTTTCAGTTATGGCAAATAATGCAGCCTTATCAAAGGTTGTTTGAGAATAAGTTCCTGTGACCTGCCTGGGGGGAGTACACATGGGTCAAGGTGTCTCCACTATCCTGGCCACAGGCAACATCACAGTTATGCTGCATTACCAGCCACTACTGAAAGCACACAGTGGTGGTTGAAAACCATGGCGACAAGAGAGCAAGTTACATAGTTAGTATGGTTGCAAAAAGACATGTGTCCATCAAGTTCAGGAGGGAGACAAGGAGTGCAAACCCGGCCTCCCCACTGGTGAATGCCCTGAAACCCACAAGGCAAGAACCAATCTGCTCCAGGGAAGACCTCATCTCTGACCCCAGAGTCGCCACCAGACAGGATCCAGAATTTTAAATGGCTACGTACGGATTAATATTAATATTCTTTAGTTTCAAGTTGAAGGTGCAAAAAAAGCCTGTATTAGGTAAAGCATACATATTCTTTAATAACATGCATTTTGGAAATTGGTTACTTTACAGTAATTAGTTCCTACAATAGCACTTTCTGTGATGGGAAAACCCCTTTAATGTATGATCAGTCGTTGAAACTTCATAGTCACGTCATTGTTTACACTGACACATCCGTATAAATGTGGCCGAGCCTAGTACTACAGATCAGGCCTAGTTCACTTTAATGGGTGAAGCTGCAGTACTTGAAACAACTACTTTTATATAATTGGCTCTGTATAAGCAATCATCATTCTATACAAAAACAGAGAAGTCAGAGGTTTAAAGAGATTGTGTCACAATTTTTTTTTCTTTGCAGTAATGTGTGTGTTTTCTATCATCTTTTTATTCCCAGTTGCTTTAATTTTAATTGGGAGCCTATAAAGAAAGTTATACAGATTCCTGTGTGTAAAAGCCCTGCCCCCCTTCAGAGATAGTTCTCTGCTGTGTGAATTGCACTACACACAGGAAGCTGCCATAAAGTAAACACTGTAGGTAAGAGACTTGAGACAATTCCCATCTGGTTAACTTCAGTGAGATCCCCCCTGCTGTGTGCTCAGCTCTGCTCTATTGTCTGCAAGGAGCAGGAAGCCATGATTGTGGAGCCCAGAGGAGCAGCTACTGAATGTCTGCTCAGCAAGGCTGCCAGAGAAGAAGCAGACAAGTGTCCGACATGTCCTCGTTCCTAATGAAGTGATCGTGCTTTTGTCACTAACGATTTTTGCACAATTCAAGATTTTTCTGCTAATTTTAGTTCTCTCGCTTCTGACGTAAAAAATGCTTTTTTTAAACGGATTTTTGCGCTAAAATCCTTTTATTTACAGATTTTGACACTAATAAAATTCTCTCGCTTCTGACGCAAAAAAATCCTTTTCTTTATGGATTTTGGGGCTAATATAATTTTCTTTATGGATTTTGGGGCTAAAATCCTTTCCTTTATGGATTTTGGGGCTAATAAAGTTCTCTCGCCGTTGCGCGGCGGCGGATTCTGACGCCAGACTCCGTTGCGCTGCGGCGGATTCTGACGCCAGACTCCGTTGCGCTCCGGCGGATTCTGACGCCAGACTCCGTTGCGCGGCGGCGGATTCTGACGCCAGACTCCGTTGCGCGGCGGCGGATTCTGACGCCAGACTCCGTTGCGCTGCGGCGGATTCTGACGCCAGACTCCGTTGCGCGGCGGCGGATTCTGACGCCAGACTCCGTTGCGCGGCGGCGGATTCTGACGCCAGACTCCGTTGCGCGGCGGCGGATTCTGACGCCAGACTCCGTTGCGCGGCGGCGGATTCTGACGCCAGACTCCGTTGCGCGGCGGCGGATTTTGACGCCAGACTCCGTTGCGCGGCGGCGGATTTTGACGCCAGACTCCGGTCCTTTGCGGATTTTGACGCTAAAATCTGTTTCTGTCTGACCCAAATACGTATGTAACAAATAGCAGTGTGGTTTACATTGCTTTTAATATGAAACAAGTATCGTTGTTCAGACGAGTGATCTCTGATGCGTCTCATTGCTTCTTTCGGATCCATCTTTTGGATCCGTTCCACGAATTGACATCGATTCTTGATCCGAAAGACGCAGCAGGAGCCCTGTTATAAACTATATGGAGTGATCCTGCTGCATCCAAACACAGTAGCTGCATGTTGGATACATGTTGGATCTGGTTTAGATCCGATTGCTGCAGTGTATTAGTTCATAGGGTCTATGGACCTTGGCCACCTATGGATACCTGTGAGCAAGGATGTAGATATACTGTGGCGTTCCTTCCGCATATCCATAGTGAATTAGAGTAAGGGTATGTGCACACGACGTCTTTGCCTCCGCTTTTGGATCCCTGTTGAGTCCGAAAAGTGCATTAAAAAATGTAGCGTCTTTCGGATGCAAAACGCAGCTGAGTGTTTGGATCCATGTGGGCTGCAGCAGGATCGCAACCTATAGTTTATTCTAGGGCTCCTGCTGTGTCTTTTGGACCAAGAATTGATAGGTCACTTCATGGAAGGGATCCGAAAGACACAGTGGGACGCACATCAGAGATCACTCGCCTGAACGCCGATGCGTGTTTCTAATAAACTGCAATGTATAATAACACTGCTATTTATTAAATAAAGTGCTTGGTTCTGTTTGGGGACTGACAGATGGACCCAAACACATATCCAAAAGCGTATGTAACACGGAGTCAAAGACGCCGAGTGAACATTCCCTAAATGTAATCACAATTTCACTCTGGTTATTCCTTTTTCAGCTATGGATACACAGCAGCTCTGTATGGTGTCCTCAGTCACCAAGAAAATAGAGATTCTAGAGAATCTACAATCCACCTCCCCCTCCTTATGCACATAGGGGAGGTGGAGGCATGTGAGGTCACCACCAGACCAGCCCACATTTACAGCAGTGCTGTGTTACATGCTCTTTGTACATAAGACAAACTCTTTTTTTCTTGGATGTGCTCCCTCTGGTGGCTAAGAGTGGGAAATTTTGAAAATCATTATGCATTTTTTAATATTTACCACAAATTGAATGAAAGAAAAAAATATACTAAAAATTTTGACAAAAATTAACACACAATATTTCATCAATAAAAAAAAAAAAAAAAAATTGATGACAGTTTCCCTTTTTTTGGATGAAATATAGTGCAAAGCCACCTTCAAATCATAGCAGATCATGCTCATATACAGACTAAAATTCCTGAAGTTCCTGATAGAAATGTAATGTTACAAACCAGGTACAGTATCTATTCAAGTTAAGTTGTCGACTAAATTAATTCTCCCAGAAGAAAGCAAACATTGACAAATAACCAAGTAACTCAAGCGAATAAGTACATGTATTACCTGCTCTTGGTGGAGCTCACATTGGACATCGGATGATTGGTGTCATCTTTAACCACAAGGATGTTGTTCTTTAAGACAAGGACCAGTTTTTGCATGTTAAACCTGGAGATATTAATATGTTCCCTTGGCATTCAAGGGCTTATATTTACCACTAGAAACACAGCAATTACAGCTGCCATAGGAACCATAGAAAAGAAGCATCAGCTCAGCATAGCGCTAATCCATCTTTTACATCACATCTGTCAAACTCAAGCCCCTTGAGAGCTTAGACAAAGCAAGCATAATGGACAAGGTCTGGACATAGAAGTACCAGCTCTCCACTCTCTGCAAAGGAAACAGACAGAGCTTGGTAGCAGAGGCGTCAGTGCTAGCCTAGAAAGCAGCCGGCATCTTGGATTCAAAGGCCTGGGGCATATCTCCACATCACTCTACTTGGCAACTCACAGAGCGTGGCACAGCTCTGACAACCCTACCCAGGCACCCTTTCCACCCTCCAGGTTACTTTAAATGCTCTTTATAGTGTAATGGTAATATTGCTATGACCCTCAGGGGAAAATTAGTTTGACACCCCTGTTCTACATGGATTAACCTGCTCCTCTCCACAAGCACAACAGTGTTAGCAAATAAGTGGAGGTACAGCTGGGACAAGGTTTATCCATACCTTTCCTACAAGAAAGTGTAATGAAGAAGAGAAAGGCAAATTTGCAGTTCTTTTGTGTCAAGGTTGGGGGTAAGCGGCATCAACTATCAAAATAAAGGGTAAAGAATAGGGAACGGGAAGGTAAAGAGAAGATACAGTCATGAAAATAAGAAAGAAGATATCAGGATGAAAAAACCATCTGGTCCTTTGATGACGAGCAATACATGAAAGGTGAAGGTAATCTTTTTCTGCACAGGGGGTTTTCACACTTATCAGGTTATTGCTAATAATACTTACACCTCTCAGTCTATAGCCAACCTGAAAGAAGGACCATCAAGCATTCTTCTCACTGCTGTGCTATCAAGGCTCACATAAGAGACGTCAGGGACAAGCAAGGAAGTCATGTACAGTTGTGCTCAAAAGTTTACATACCCCGGCAGAATTGTTGTTTTCTTTTTTCAGAGAATATGAATGATAACACAAAAACTTTTTTTTCCACTCATGGTTCGTGGTTGGGTGAAGCTATTTATTGCCAAATTACTGTGTATTCTCTTTTAAATCATAATGACAACCAAAAACATCCACATGACCCTTATCAAAAGTTCACATACCCCAGTTCTTAATACCATGTATTGCCCCCTCTAACATCAATGACAGGTTGAATTATTTTGTGGTAGTTGTGGATGAGGCTCATTATTTTCTCAGATGGTAAAGCTACCCATTCTTCTTGGCAAAAAGCCTCCAATTCCTGTAAGCTCCTGGGCGGTCTTGCATGAACTGTGCTTTGCTTTAGATCTTCCCAGAGTGGCTCAATGATATTGAGGTCCGGAGACTGAGATGGCCACTAAAGAACCTTCACTTTCTTCTGCTGTAACCAATGACGGGGCGACTTGGCCTTGTGTTTTGGATCGTTGTTATGTTTGAACGTCCAAGTGCGTCCCATGCGCAGCTTCTGGGCTGATGAGGGCAAATTTGTCTCCAGTATTTGCTGATAATGTGCTGCATTCATCTCTCCTTCAACTTTTACCAAGTTTCCTGTGCCTTTGTAGCTCACACATTTTGATCAAAAGATGTTTAAGCTGCCCACGACTTTCAACGTGATCTCAAAATCGGGCAGTCCTATGCTATCTTTACCTCTCAATCGAGCCAATCTGGCCTCTCACTGGGTCAACCGACCTCCATTATTCAGAGAGAAAAAATAAAAAACACCCAACCTGCAAGCTGCCCTTCTTATGACAGCCTGTGAGAGTGGGCGGGGACAGAAACCCAAAATGGAAGCACCCCTTCCTTCCCATATAGGTTAAAATCAAGCCAGTGGCACCCAGGTTTGCATACGTTTTTTCAGAAATGTTTTTGTGTGCAGAAACATACGTTATACTTGGTGTACATTGATTTTAACCTATATGGGAAGGAAGGGGTGCTTCCATTTTGGGTTTCTGTCCCCGCCCACTCTCACAGGCTGTCATAAGAAGGGCAGCTTGCAGGTTGGGTGATTTTTTTTTTTTCCCTCTGAATAATGGAGGTCGGTTGACCCAGTGAGAGGCCAGATTGGCTCGATTTTGAGATCACGTTGAAAGTCGTGGGCAGCTTAAACATCTTTTGATCAAAATATGTGAACCGAGAGTCTCAAAGTTTTTTCATGTTTGTAGCTCACACATCCCCAAAACATCAGTGATCCACCTCCGTGCTTTACATTAGGAATAGTGTTCCTTTCATCATAGACCTTGCTGACACCTCTCCAAATGTAACATTTATGGTTGTGGCCAAAAAGTTCAGTTTTGTTCTCATCACTCCAAATGACCTTGTTCCAGAAGTTTTGAGGCTTGTCTCTGTGCTGTTTGGTGTATTGTGGGCGAGATACTTTGTGGCACTTGTGCAGTAACGGCTTTCTTTTGGCATCTCCACCATGCAGCCCATTTTTCTTCGTGCCTCCTTTTTGTGCATCTTGAAACAGCCACACCGCTAGTTTTCAGAGAGTCCTGTATTTCAGCTGATGTTATTTGTGGGTTTTTCTTTGCATCCCGAACAATTTTCCTGGCAGTTGTGGCCAAAATTTTTGTTGGTCTACCTGACCGTGGTTTGGTTTTTACAGAGCCCCTGATTTTCCATTTGTTAATCACAGTTTGAACACTGCTGACTGACATTATCAATTCCTTGGATATCTTTTTGTATCCCTTTCCTGTTTTATACAGTTCAACTACCTTTTCCCGTAGATCCATTGACAATTCTTTTGCTTTCCCCATGACTCACAATCCAGAAACATCAGTGGCTGGATGAAAGATGCAAGAGTCTGTCTGGATCCCAGAAACTCACTCAGCTTTTATGCACACACACTGATTACAAGCAAACAGGTCACAGGTGAGGATGTTACCTTTAGTAGCCATTCAAACCCATTTGTGTCAACTTCTGTGCATGTTATCAGGCCAAAATCACCAGGGTATGTAAACTTTTGATCAGGGTCATTTGGATGTTTTTGGTTGTCATTATGATTTAAAAAGAGAAAACACAGTAGTTTGACAATAAATGGCTTCACCCAACCACTAACCATGAGTGGAAAAAAGTTTTTGTGTTATCATTCATATTCTCTGAAAAAAAGGCCAAGAAAGAAAAAATTCTGCCGGGGTATGTAAACTTTTGAGCACAACTGTACATAGAGGAACTTTATTTATTATATAAAAAAAACAACCACCCAATTAAAAAAAAAAAATTGCATAATAGTCGCATACTGCTTGTCAGCATGTGAAAAAAAATAATGATGGTAGTGTCCCTTTAAAATAGGGAAAATACAAGCTCAGATGACTAAGTACACCACATGCATGAATAGCTTGTACAGCCAACTTTAGCAGCGATCACTTCAAGTAATTGTTTTCTGGTATGACTTTATCAGTCTCTCACATCATTCTGGGGGAATCTTGGCCCACTCTTCTGTACAATGCTGCTTCAGTTCATTGAGGTTTATAGACACTCATATATGCACAGGTCAATAGGGCTGAGGTCTGAACTTTGACTGGGCCATTGAAACGCCTTGAATCCTTTTTCGGGCTTTTTGTTGTAGATTTGTTAGTGTGCTTGGTACTATTGTTCTGTTGCATGACCCAATTTTGGCCATGCGTTACCAATTGTATGGCTCACATTTGACATTAGAATACTTTGGTACATAGGAACATCATAGTTGACTTATTGACTGCAAGGAATTCAAGTCCTGTGGCTATAAAACAAGACCAAATTATACCTGACAGTAGGTACAGTGGGGTTGCAGCAGTTACACTTTACATACACAGGACCCCTGGAGGGCCCATAAGCCCCTCTTACCACACAGATGCAGCTACATTGCTGGGTCACAGAAACCCATCCATGCAGCGATTGGAGCTGGCATTCACATATTGTCGGCTTAGTGGACAGGAGCCAAGCCTGCTCTGATTCCAGCCTTTAAAACCAGGAGTCCTCAAACTACGGCCCGCCGGGGATTTTTATGCGGCCCGCCGCTGCCATCCGCCTCCGCTGCCGATCGTTGACATGTAGCAAGGCACCGGCGGTGGCAGCAGCGGAGCCGCAGTCCTCCTATTCAGTGGTGCGATCTCTATAAGCTGGCCCCTGCCGTTGCGCTGTTCACGATGCCTCACGTCACCCGTCACCGCCCACAGCACCTCCCATACGATAGGAGGTGCTGCGGGCGGTGACAGGTAACATGAGAGCCATCATGAGCAGCACAACAGCAGGGGCCAGCTTCGGGGGGCGGACACTATGGAGCTGATGGGAGGTGCCTGAGGGCGGACACTTGCAGTATATGGGAGGTGTCTGTGAGTGGAGGAGGGCGGACACTCTGCAATGTTTACATTGCAGAGTGTCCGCCCTCCACCACTCACACACAGACACCTCCCATATACTGCCAGTGTCCGCCCTCAGGCACCTCCCATCAGCTCCATAGTGTCCCCCACCCACAGTCCGCACTCCAGGCGCCGCTGAGGCTGACTTCCAGAGCAGGATATGAGGTCAGTGCTCAGCATTCCCGCCACAGGAGAGAAGCCACGAGAGGCAGGGCAGGAGCCACGGAGTGCCAGGGCAGAAACCTCCCTCCAGACCCAGGGCAGGAGCCCCCCCTCTCCTCCAGGGCAGGAGCCCCCCCTCTCCTCCAGGGCAGAAGCCCCCCTCTCTTCCAGGGCAGGAGCCCCCCCTCTCCTCCAGGGCAGGAGCCCCCCCCCTCTCCTCCAGGGCAGGAGCCCCCCCCTCTCCTCCAGGGCAGAAGCCCCCCCTCTCCTCCAGGGCAGAAGCCCCCCCTCTCCTCCAGACCCAGGGCAGGAGCCCCCACTTCCCCCCAACCTCCGAGTCAGGACAGGAGCCAACTTGTCGGACAGAGGTGACCACCTTTTTAGAAGCCCTATAATTATTATGGATTGTAATGTGCTTTCCCAGTCCCTGTTGCATGTTTAGCTTTTCAGGTGTCTGGGAAAGCTGGGTGAAGACGTTAGTAGAGCTCACAATGTCGGACACATTTGTTATAGATTCCACAGTTTTCCCAGGTGACAAGTTTGTCTAGTTTGGTGGTGATCTATTCCTGGCCCCCCTCCCTGATTATTGCTCAGCACACTTGTCATCTGGGAGAGCTGGAATCTATAAGAAATGTGGTCAGCAATGGGAATTCTACAAATGTTGTCATGGTGAGTGACCAGTAATGCTGCATATACCGATACAAATCCCCTGTGGGTAAAAGTGAAAAAAAAAAAGTGAAACACAAAAAATAAACACGTACACTGCTCTTTTCCCCTTTACAAACACCCATCACCCGAAAAAAGATCCAAAAATAAAGCAAGCATATTTGGTATTGCCACGTATGTAACAACCTGCCCTATAAATCTGTCATGTTATTTAACCTGCACGGTGAACGCCGTAAAAAAGTCAGAACTGTGATTTTTGTTCATCCCTCAGCATGTAAAATGGAATAAAAAGTGATCAAAAAGCCATATAAATGCCAAGTGACACCAAGTAAAACGTCGGTTCATCCCGCAAAAAAAGTCCTTACACAGCTCTGTATACAGACAAATATAAAAAAGCTATGGCCATCAGAAGACAGCGATGCATAAATATTGTTTTACAAAATAAAAACTTTATTTTAAAAAAGCGCTTCAACATGAAAAACTATATAAATTGGGTATCGCTGTAATCGTATCGACCCACAAAGTGAAACTTTTTTTTTTTAAAAACTATATTCCGACCCTCCAATGGTCTGAGGGATCGTGAACTGGCCCCCGGTTTAAAAAGTTTGAGGACCCCTGCTTTAAACCCTCTAGATGCCATGGACAATAACAGCTGTAACATCTAGGAAATTGACAGGAGTGGGCTATATAACCATCAAAAGGGCAGTGTATTCACAATGTGCCAATGACTCAATGATAGCTGGAGGCCAAATAATTAGGTCCTGTAAGAGTCTAATACACTGCCTATAAAAGCCATAATAAAAAACAGAACTGTATTGTTATGTTTTATAAAAGCAATCACAAATTTTAGTCCAATAGTGGACAAAAAAAAGTAAAAACAAAAAAAAGTAAACACCTGTTTGAAAACACCAAAAAATATAAAAAAGGTATACATAATAGCTATTGTTACATCCATAACACTTCAGTCTTTAAAATTGTCACATTATTTACTCTCTACAGTAAACACTGCAAAAAAATGTGGTATATTTGATTATTTAAGTAGGAATAATTCTCCATGACACCCCACACTACATGCATCTGTCACACCAATTAGGGAACCTGTTATTAAAATGTAGTGGTCCACAGCCAGGAAGATCAGTTGCCCAGGTTAGAAGGGGCCCTAAGCTGAAGTTTTGCACCAGGTTCCATGAGCTTTAACCTACGCCCCTAAGTAGGTATGAGATGTTTGTGCTGATATGCTATATTTGCTTTTTACCAAACGTGGGGCTGTGCATTATAACCAACCATCTCTACTTTGGTCTCGTGTGTCTAAAGGACATCATTCCAGAAGTCTTATGTTTTATTCAGATGCAACTTTAAAACTTAAGCTGTGCTGCCATGTTCTTTTGAGAAACAAGATACTTTTTCATGGAAATCCTTCCAAACAATCTCTACTTGTTCAGTCTTTTTCTAATTGTATTGTCATGAACTTGAACATGTACTATGCTTACTAAGGCCATATAGAGTCTCAGATGTAGCTCTTAGGTTGTTTTGTCATTTCTTTAAGCATTGACCTTCAGGTGAGTTTTTTGTTGGTATGTCCAATCTTGGAAAGATTGTCAGCTGCCTTGATTGTTTTCCCACTTGTGAATAGTCTTTCTCACGGTATAGGAATGGACTTCAAATTGTGTGGAAATGGCTTTATATCCCTTCTCAGATTGATGGGCAGTAACAACTACTTTACTAAGATCATTGCTGATGCCTTTCCTCCTTGGTATTGTCTGAATTATCTCAACCAGCAAACTGCCAAAACTTTGCTTTTTTAAAGGTGATTGTGCTGATGATCAATTAATTAAGAAAATTTTACTAGTAGCACCTAGCTGCTACTTACCCTTTTAATTCTTATGGAAGAAGTAAGGGTGTACTTAATTTTTAACATACAGTTTCTGCATTTTGACCTAGTTTTTGTTAAATAAATAATGACACCGTTTAATTTCTCATGTGTTGTTGTTCACCTGAGGTTGTATTTATCTAATTCCAATGTTTTTTTATGTCTTGATACGTAACAACATAGAATTCAAAGAGGATGTGCTTTCTTTTTTTCATGACTGTATATTTAAGTTTCATTTCTTATCTGTTTACGGCTTTGTTCACATTTGTGTTGTCAATTACGTTAATAATGAAAACACTAAATCTGATTATGATACCACCAGTATGACAGGCTCCACTCTGGAATCTGTTGGTGTTCCATTGCGGTATTCATTATTTTGCATGTTTTAATATTCAACTTGTCAAATCTGACAGAATTTGTGACCAAAACCCCAACACAAGTAAATAAAGCCTAAGTCTATATCTATAAGGCATGTGTGTTGTAGACAATATTAAGTGTCTCTATTAAAGACCTTTTACATGGGTCAATTATCAGGCAAATAATAAATAGCCTAAGTTAGACCGGAGCTGTCAACGAAGTGTAGGTAGGACGGACCCTCTCTCAGTTAGTTGATGTGTGTGCACTGGTATGCAGGAGACATGAACGCATGCGCAGTAGGGTTGGTTCGCCGTGGATTCTGGACTGCACTCTCATACTGTGGCTACATGTAAGATCGATATTGAGATATGTTTTATTTGCCTAATGTTTAAAGATTGTAGAATGTAGGGTAATCTGCATAATGCGCTGACTGATATACTAACAATTTACTGTGTATTTACTCTGTGGGGGACGTGTTAATCTGATTAGTTGTGGGTAATAGATGTCCCTATTTTAAGACACATAATCACACTGTTTAACATGCTGGATAAAGACCCAGTTGGGTTAAAACGTTGCATGTATTTTTGGGTGTTTTCTGTGGAGAAATAAAAAAGATTTTGTACTTTTCTAACCTGCTGGATGCTGTTTCTTATTATTTGTTTCTTATACATTGGGTCTATATGTGCCTCTTGTGTTCGGGGGCTAGAGACGACGCATCTATTACTAAGAAGGTAGTGCTGCTGATCAGTGTTGGACTGGGGTGTCTAGGGTATACAGGTGGATTCTAGGGGCCCATCAGTTGTGCTTTTTCTGGGCCCACGGGTGAAGTTTATTTTAGGGACACACCCTACAGCAACTGTAAATGACTGTACATGCCTCCTATTCTCTGCCTCTTGCTTTTTACTTCTCTTTTCTCTGCTTTTCTGCCTTTTCCAATGATATATATGCAGTTAAAAAACAACTCCAGGTCTACCATACACAGGGGCCACCGGGGGTTTCACTTATTCCCCTCTGGGCCAGTCTGAGCCTGCTGCTGATCGCTTTTGTTAGTTATGTAAGAGGCTCTGTGATATTGACTGCATCTTTTATGTACCCTAAAAGTCATTTTTTTGGAAACACATTTCCTCATATAAACAGGATATGTTCTGCCCACAATAACACATGTGAACTGACACACGAGGAATCGTAAGCTATGCTTGTGTGTTATAATTCACGTGCTGTTCACTGCCAGACAATTCAGCAGTGTTTAGGCTGCTTTTAAGGAGCTTGAATTGCCTTGGAATAAGTCAGTATGTTCTCCATATAGGCACTTATTGGTTCGTGAAAAAGAAGCTTTTTGTGGAAAATAAGCTAATAATAAGCTTTATTATTTTAAGCTTTATTTTATAATTAACTGGGGGATTTGTCCAAAATTTTCCTACAACTGTTAAAGTTGCTCATTCACTGGAAAAAAACACTGCCCATAAATGTTTAAATTTCTAGAATTTAAGATATGAATAAAATAAAGTCCTATCAATGAGTAATAGTTTGGTGATAAAAACAGAACACACCTTGTATTTACGGAGAACTGACGAGTGATTCATGATTTGCTCAGTGTCTGTACCATCACGTGGCACAACCACGATACCAAAATCTCCAACAATCACCTCCATCTACAGGAAAATACAGATACATAGTACAATGAGAAATCAAGAAATGTAGACATCAAGTCACCATGCAATCATCCACATCACATAACTTAACGAATCAGTCATACAAGGAAAGGGAATGAAAGTAGAAGGGGCTCCAGACAACATAAGGAACAATACTCACATCTGACTCATTCCAGAGGCCAGGGATACAAAATGACTCAAGCAGGTCACTACCACACAGGAGCAAGATCCGCAGCTCTGGGTAGGAAGGACAGCAAGTGTATGAGTGAGAAGACCAATGTCAACTGTATCATAGCGAGAGCGTCACCTCAACGTTACCAGCTTATGACACTGTCTTCTACAGGCACTTACCTATTTCTTCATATCTCATAACTGTGCCCAAGTTTGCATTTTCATCTGTCAAACAAAATGAAACAACCAGTTAAGTGAAAGCAGATAAGGACAGACAAGGCCATCTATTCCTTTGGGCACACTAGACAATTGCCCGGGGGTCCACAAGTATGGAGGCCCCAGGTGGTATATGTATGTCCCAGGCATACAAAAAACATACCCTGGATCCCTTGGTTGCCTTTGCTTATTTAGAGGGGTTTTGCCACGATCTAATGTTGACGTGGGATCCTCCAAAATGGGTATTTAATCACTTTTCTAAATATATGTCATTAAAAAAGTGAAGCTTGTGAGATCTACAGCCTTACTAAGATGCCCTTGGTTTCCTCACAGTTTACATTAGACACGACCAGGAGCTGATCTGGCCACGCTTGCGTTGTTTGCACTTCTTCTGACAGCAGGAAACATGAAAAAGCTTTGACAGGACTGGGGAGAAAGATCCTGTTAAGTTTGAATAGAGAATCCACTAGTTATAATGTAATTATCAGAGCCGTTCCTGAAGGAATGAAAGAAGGCTGCCTGCTGAGCTTATCTTCTCTCCTGGGCAAATAAGAGGGAGAAATAAAACGCATATAGCTTGTGCACAATACATTTTTCCCCTCTGTGGAATTTTGCAAAAAAAAATGTTTCCCTCAACTCAGAAAAATGAATATCGGAACGTGCATGGGAGGGGGGAAGTGATGAATCACAGAGGAGGAAATTGGTTTTTTTAAACAAAAAAACCACAACCCCCCTTTTTTTCAAGCCTCAAGGGGGGAGTATCGGGCCTGTTAGGAAAGGAAAATTTAAAATTTTTGGGGCAAAACCCCCTTTAATTTTTTGTGTGTTTTTAGGTTTTTGCAAACAGTTAAAAAACATGGTGGGGGAAGGGACCCAAGGCTCCCTGCTCGGGCCAATTTAGTCTTTGAGGGCTGCAGGGCTGCGGGGTGTCCAGACAAAAGTGGGGGGGAAAAATTATGGGTGTGCTTGGGGAAAGTAGGGGCATGGCCAGTTTGAGTCATGTTTTTGGGGCATGGCCCACTGAAAGTGTTAGGCCGGGGGCCCCATAATGTATTTAAGACAGTCTGAAAACAAAATGTTTAAAATTTTCCCATGTCAGCTTTGAAATTTTTCCCAAAAGGTAAATATTACTAAAGGGGAAAAAACTAAATTTTGTTGAGCATTGCATCAGCTCTAGAAAGTAATTTTTAACCCGGAAAGGTGAAAAATTTGCTTTTACTTTTTTTTTTTAATAATTTATCTTTATTGTGATTGAGTTTCGTTTTTTTTTTTAAACAGAGTCCCAAATTTTCGGGGTTTAAAAACATATTTTTTTACAAAAAAACGGTTTGCATGCTGTCTACCTGCAGCTGCCACTGAAGCAAAAAGGTTTGTTTGGGCTGCTTTTTTTTATAAAGAAATTTTAAAATCAATAATAATACAGTATGCAGTATGTTTTTTTTGCTCCCCCCTTTCGAAAGCTGCAGGGGGGAAAAGGGGAAATTTCCACCTTTAATTTTTTTCCCCTTTATCAACAGGAGAGAAAATTAAATTGTTTGACCCAAGGGATGTAAACAGTAAATCACTAGAATGGGAAAGTCCCATGCGGGGTAAACTATTGCATTTTTGGTTAATGGGAAATTGGGAGTACGGTAGTAAAGCATTTTTTAAAAAGCGGAAATCCCACATTCAAAATTTAAATTAAATTTACCCACAGAATAGATACTTGTCTGATCACTGGGATTCCCACCGTTCAAAAAAAAGGGGGTCCCGTTTTACCTGAAATGTAATCATTTGGCCCTATCAGTGCCACACTCTTTACATGGAGCAGTGGTGCACATGTTTGACAGCCACTCCAAGTAACTCCTCGCTGTGGAAAGTGAGGGTTTTGGGGAAACGTAGTGTTTCTTTTGGGGGCCCCAAGCGGGTGGATAGGTGTTTAAATAAAAAGTGTGGGAAAAATCTCCTTAACTTCCAAGTCTATGTAGATTTTTGGCTCGGGAAAACAGGGCTCTGCTTTTTGTAGAAATGTATAAAAATTTTAAAGGGGTTTTCCACCCTATGATGTTTTTATTAGTTTGGGGTGGGGGTCAAAAACCCCCAGAAAAACTTGGCGGGCCCGGGATGCTTAAAATTTAGCCCAAGCATTGTGGGGACTCTCCAGCCTCTTCAGTGTTTATGTTGGTTTCAGTATTGTTATACATTCTGAACTTTTTGTTTTAGTATCGTCAGTGTAAGTATTCCCGCGTGTTTTTTTTTAAATTAAAAAAATTAGTTTTTGCAATCCCCTTTTAAAAGGGAATTTTCAAAAAATTTTGGCACGTGGAATTTCGAAAGCAAAAAAAAACTGATGTAAAAAAATCTGAACAGCCTGTAGCACTTGCAAAAAGTTTTTGCAGCCTTTTAAGTCAGTATTGGGGGCAGGCGCCTTTGGAAGTTCGGCCCCCTACAAAAATATTTTTGATAGGGTCTTAAAAAATTTGGGTAACAACTTTAGGGTTTTTATATTACAGACCAGGATTTCCGCTGTATCTACTTGAATGTACAGTGCATAACTATGGAGGTGCACACCCACAGGGCCCAGATGTCATTTTTGGTCTTGGATTTTTTTAGGGGGGGAACACGGGGGGGGAGGGTTTTCCGGAGGCAGTGAAAGGGCCCGTAAATGCAGGGGAAAGAAAAGTTTTTTTTTTTTTTATTTTCCCTGTGGTGTAGCCTTTTACCGGGGTGGGGGGAACCCTTTAAATTAAAAATTTAAATGCAAATTTTATTTTGCCCAGGACAGCCTCTGTCTACCCGGGTTTAAAGTAAAAATGTGCATATTTTAATTTTCAAAAAATATTGTTAGGAGATTGCAAGGGCCTGGGGGTTTAAACCCAAAATTAAAAAAAATTGATCACTTATCCATGGAATAGATGATGTGTCTGATCGCAGGAGGTCCCACCTCAGGGATCATGAGAACGGGGGGCCCAGGGACAAAAAAATTTAGTTTTTGAGGGGGCAGTTGCACACCCCTATAAGAATGTGTGAGACCATTGGTGGACTAAAATACATTGGGTCCACCAAAGGAAAATATTCTGAAAGCTCCCCCTCTAATTATACAGGACATGGCTACTTTTAAGTATTTTTTTTTCTTTAAAATTTTATTTTTTAAAACAGGGGAAGGTGGTGTTGGTTAAAAAGTCAGTCAAAAATGGGGTTTGGGTTTTTTTGCTAGACCTTTAGGGACTTAGGGGTGTTAGGGTTGGGGCCCCCTTCGGGAGAATCGATGTTGCTTGGTGGACCAGTCTGACCATGTGTGGGATTGACAGAGATTTTAATGTTGAAACATAGCTCAATTTGGCAAAAACGATCTTTGCTCCTTTTTTAACCCCAAGAACAAAAGACCCCGGGTTTTCGGGTTCATTTGGAAAAATTTTCCCAGGGGTGGTTTAAGGAAAAATTTTTGGGATGAAAATTTTTGGGGGGAAAACCCCCTTACAAAAGGGCTTCGTAAAAAACCTATTGCAAAAAACTGTTAAATTTTTTAAAAAAAACCCCCCCCCCCCCTTTTTTTTTTTTAAAATTTTCTGAAAGGGGAAAATTTTGTTATTACATGGTGCCCATAAAAATTAGACATTATGTTATGTTGTTTAAAGTGAGTCCTATAAAGGGGGGGTAATGTTCTGCAGGGACTATGGGGGTTCCCCCCAATGTTTTAAAAAATGTGTCCAAAACAGGGTTATTTACTGGGGTGTCCAAATAATACACTATAAATCAAACACTTTCTTTCCATAAAATTAAAATGTAAGTCATTGGGATTACTGAATGCAAGCCTAAAAATGTTCCCCGGTCGTCACCCCCCCTTGTTCCCTTTTAACACAGTTCTAAGACCCTTTTGAACAGTTTTTCTCAACGCCAGTCCTAAAGGGACCCCCCAACAAGTAAAGGGTTTTCGGGGATCCCCTAAGTATTGCTCAGGAAATTTTTTAATTAGTATTGCTAAAGGTGATAAAATTGTATTGTCAGGTGTTTAAAATTTAAAGTATTGCAAGGTTTTATAATTGTATTGCTAGGAAATATAATTATTTTTTTGAAAGGGTTTGTAAAATTTATGGTCAGCGCTTTCTTTTGGGAGATTTTTGAAAACATGCCCTGTTGGGGGGCCCTTGAGGGGGGGGAGTTGGGGAAAACACTCCCTCCAGAAAGATTTATACAAATTTTTGGGAATTTTTGAAAGCAGTTTTTAAAATATCTGGCACTAGAGACCCAGTAGGGGACCTCTGCGGACTTTAGACGACATAGCACTTGCTTCCTGGTTTTCGCTGTAAACACACAGTCAATGCTTAAAGAGAACCTGTCACATATTTTTTTGCCCCCCTTCCCTGAGGACGCAAAAGCTAGTGTCGCCCTTGTGTTTCCAGCGCTGTGCCCCTTTTTCTGTAAGATGCAAGTTTTAGAGCTTTTCCCCCCCCCCCCTCAAATCTTATTCTTTGAGTAGGTGTTAGCTCCACCCACCAAAGGCTGGGCCCCGCCCATGACATTTAAATTCACATGTTTCTCCCTTTTCAAAGTAATGGGTTTTATCAGTTGAGGTGGGGGGGGTTCCCTTTTAGGTGGGGGGGGTTTTAAAAAAAAAACTGATTTGACTCTTCGAATGTTTTTTGGGGGCTAAAAAACTGCAGATTTGAGCATTAAATACACGAAAAACTACGCATTTTTCAAAAAAGGGGGAACGCGGGGAAATCAGAAAAGGTTTTGACACTCCCTTTGTTCACCCCTCAGCAAGGGGGGCATAATCTATGTGACAGGTTCTCTTTAAAGGGGTTGTCCATGTCGTATAAAAAATTAATATAATGTTCTAGGGTTCCCAGTAAAACAAAAAAAACTTATGCTCACCTACACCCGGTCCGGAGTTTCAGTGCTGTCTCTCCCTGGTATCCTGTTGACATGATGCCTCTACCGAACAGAGACATCACCGCTGCAGCCGCTGATTGCATAATTAACATCACTGTTTGGAAGTGAACAGTTCCGAATGATGATATAAGTTGAGGCACATGACCACTGTAGTCAGCGGCTGCAGCATTCGCGTCCCAGTTCGGTAGTGACATCATATCAGCAGAAGGCCGGGAATAGCCATTGTGGTAACCAGGTATTGGAGGTTTTGTGGGTATAATTTTTTCTTTGTTTTAAGAGGGCTCCTAGAGCTTTATACTAATTTTTATACGACATGGACAACCCCCTTTAAAGTGTCTCTTGAAACTTACCCACAAATGTAACCCGTGCAGTTTGGGGAACGGACAAAGCACTTTTAGATCAGGCCTTCTAAAAATTTTTTCCCTAAAAACCGCACTAAAAAAAGAAGACAACATTCATAAGTTAGAGATGGTTTTTTTTCGCTGTAAATACATTTTTCTTAAACATGAAACGCTTTAAAAAAGTTTGTTGGGGTTTAGGGATTTTTCCCGAAAAATTTTGGGGATTATAAAATAAAATCTGATTGTTGGGTTTCCCAAAAAATTTCAATTTTATTTCTATCAGCTTTATTTGTATACTTCAGTTAGTTATGTTCACTAAAATATCTAAGGCCCCATTCACATTACAGCTTTTTTTCAGTCTGTTCGTGGTATCTGTCGGGTTTCCCGAAAAAATGAAATTGCGGGGCCCAACAAGGGGGCAATAGACTTTTTTTGGGAAAACTTTAGTCATTATTGGACTATGTTTGCCTTAATTAGCAATGTATACGGTTATAAGCATGGTATTCTAATCCCGTCCCGGCTCTGCTGTAGTATCCATCGGGATAAATGTTCATGGTAGTCCATGTTAGGATAGCAATATTATGTACACAAGCTGATGAAGTTGTGCACCCTTTATTCATTGCTACCAAACAGTGTTTGTACTTTTTAACTAGATGGAACTTTCTTGCCCCAATTAAAAATGTGCTCTTTTAAAGGGAATCTTTTTGGGGAAATTTTTAAATAAAAAATTTTAAAAACCAAGACACTGAACATATTCTTTTTTCTTAGCCTTTTTTTTATTTTCTAGTTGTAGATTTTCAATTTTGTTTTTGGTATAAAATTTTGGGAAAAAGGGGCCCCATTTGACTGAGTGCTTTTAACAGCTTTTTAGAGAGTTTATTTTACGGGAAGCAAACTGGGCATAAGTTTCTGTGAACAAGAGGGGGCCTTTGATTTTCTTTTAGGAGGTTTTCTGTGCTGGTGGACTGCAATCCCCAGAAAGATTAAAAAGTTTGGGGTTATTTTTTTTGAAAAAAGACGGTTGGGGGGGACATGATAAATATTTTTAAAATTTAAAATAAAAAGGTAAATTTATAGAGATCTCCCCCAAGATCTATTTATCCCAAGGGGGATTACCCTAGAAAAAAGGGGGCTTTCTTCTACAAAAAAATTTGAAAGGGATTCTTTACCGTAAGACCCAGTGAGACTGTGGAACCCCTCCCAAAAGGGAATTTTTTTCATTTTGAATTCAAAAAAGGGTTTAAAAAGGTTTTGGATGCATTTTCTAGAGCGTGATAATATAAAAAAGTTATAGGGGCCCCGGGTTTCTGGAAAAGGGTCACTGTTCCGGGGATTGTTTGTTTTGCCAGTTTTGGAATCGGGAAGGGAATTTTTCCCTAAAATGAGGAAAATTTAGTTTTAATTTTGGGGGTTTTTTGCCTTCCTCTGGTTCAAGTTATGGAAAGTAGGTTTGAACTGAAGGGAAATTTGGGCCCCTTTTTTTTGGCCCTTGTAAACTATTCACTATGTTACTAAGAAAAATAGCGATAAAAAATAAAAAATTGGGGGGGACTTCCCGGCGCTCTCGGGGAAAAATCAATTTTGAATAAAAAGTTTTCCCTTTTTCGGGTATTTATTTTTTTAAAAAAAGGAGAATTACTTTCATAAAAAACTAAAAAAAAAAACACTTAACGCGTTTCCATGGTTTTCCCTTGTTTCATCAGAATTTTTAATTTTGAAGGGTCTTTTTGGGGGGTTTTTATAATAGATTAATTTACATAATTCTTCAAAGGGAAAAGAAATTTAACCAATCCCTTTTTCTTTTTCTTTTTTAAAAATTTATAAAAGAATTCTACTGGATTTAGGCAACAATCAATTAATTTTATGGTTACCTTACTGAAAAGTACCGGGTTTTTCCACAGGGTGGGTTTGTTTGATCTAAACAAAAAAACCATATGCTTTTGTTTTTTCCTGTTCACGATCGAAATTACGTTTTAATTGGGTTTCCACTCAAAAATTTGGGGAAATGGTTTTTGTTTGTTTAATTATTCCCATGTACATAGAAAGTTTTTTGATTTTAAAATTTTTGGCATGCTGGGTTTCCCTTTTTTACCCAGGTTGTGATTTTTTTTTTTTTTGTTTTTTTTAACTGCCCCTTTCCCTTTGGGAATGTAAAAGCTCGTTTTGGGGGCAATGTAAAAGGTTGTTTCGATCTATTTGATTCAGTATTTTGTGAGTAACTAGGATTACTAGTTGTCTTTTTCCTAGTATGTGTGTTTTACTATTTCCGAAATCCTATATATCCCATTAAATTTTACACATTTTTTGGGCCAAAAAATAAATTTTAAAAAAAGGACTTATAAATTGTCCTCTTTTCTTTCTTAATTAAAAGTTGTTTTAGTTTTTCCAAAATTAAAATTTTATTATATGAATTATTTTAATTTTTAAATTTACTACATGGATAAAATCAAAAATAGAAAAAAATTTTTTAGCTAAAATTTTTTCCTGTTTAAAAAACAAAATTAAAGCACCGTTTTTAATTAAACTATTTGGGTTCAACCCTTTTTTGGTTGAACAGTTTTCAAAGTGTCACCCCAATAAAATTTCCTTTTTTTGGGAGTTGCGGGGAAACCTTTTGGGAAACCCCCCCAAATTTCTGTTTATTCTTTTATGGGGGTAATCTTTTGATCCCCAAAAATTTTTTTGTGTGTCTCTTTAAAATGATTAGCCCCCTCTTTTTTATACCCCCCTTTTTTAACTTGATCTGTGTCCTTTGACCCAAAACTCTCGGGTGGGCATATCGTGCGCCCCAAATTATTGAAATTTTGGGCAGGTACACTGGTTTTCGTTTTTAAATTTTAATTCATTTACAAGATAAACAAAGTTTAATTCGGAAATTTTTCTTTTGTTATACATGTTTTAACCCCTTTTTGGTTTGTGTAATGCTGGGGACAGCAGGGCATCCAGGGGATTTGCAAATTAAAAAAAAAAAACTGCCTAAATTCGGGGCGTTTTCACTTATGTTAGGTGTTTCCTTTTTTGTTGTTCTACTTGGTTTCAGATGCCCAAAATTTTGGGGGCCCTTTGTTTTAATATAGATGGTCTCTTGGGTTTTAAATTTTTTTTTAAAAAGGGTCTTTCTGGATTTAAAATTCCCAAAGTTTACTCAAAACTCCTTTTTTCTTGTTTTTGGGGGTATTGTATTGGTAATTAAAGGGGGCAATTTAGTAGATCTGGATTTTCTTTGGGTTTTGTTGAGGGCTTCAAAAAATTGTTTTTGTGATTGGGGCCCAGATTTTTTTTACAGCATCATTTAATAGTTTTTTGGATAATTCTTATTTAAAATTTTTTCCCCTAGTTTTTTGGGGTTTTTTTTAAAAATATCCCCCTTCGAAACAGTTCCTTTAAACCCTTTTTAATTGGCCCTATGGGATGTTCTTTAGCCATGGTTTATGTGTGAAATTGAAATTTATAAAGCTATTGGGATCTTCCCCTTTAAAATAATTCGATGTAAAAAGCGGTTGTTTGGGATTTTGAGATTTTTAAGTTTCCCGAAACTCAATTTTCCTGTTGGTTATGATGAGATGTAAAGGTAATTCCAAATTTGTTATTTTTTAGATGAAAAACAAATTGGGGGATTGCATCCCGTGGAACCTTTCAGACAATTTAAAAAAAATCATAATGAATTTTTGTAGATGGAAAATTTCTGATTGTTTCGATATGCATTATATATTCCCTCTCAAAACGACTTTTTAAAAGTTTAAAAGGTTTCCGGGCGCTAATTTCGTACCTTGGGGGAGTCCCCCTTTAATGGGCCAAAAGGTTTGGCCCCTGTCATATTTGGGAAAAAATTATTTTCCAAAACCTATCTTAATCCCTTAGCAAAAAATTTTTTTATAAGGTTTTAGTGAGAGTGGGTCTCTCTCCCGGGGAAAAATTTTACGCCCTTTTATACCCAAATATGTTGGATGTTAGAATTAATGAGCCAAAATCTAGGGGTTTGGAAAAATCCCGTTTCTTTAGCTTTCCCCGCCAGAAAAAAAAATTTTGGGTTAAATGGCTCGAGGGCTTGGGGATAGCTGTTTTGTTCTTTTTTCATATTTTTGTAGGTGTAAAAAAAATAAAATGAGATTTAAATTGCTGGTTTGGTGATTAATCCAGTTTTTATTTTGGGTTTTCCCGGGGGTGATGCCCAAAAATTTATGCAGTTGGGCAGATAGTAGAAAAAAGGGGTGTGTTTGGCTCTTTATTGAAAAGAAAAATTTTTTCGCTTATTTTCAATTGTGCCCCTTCCCCATTTAGAGGGTCTTTGAAAAAAAGGTTTTGCTTCCCTTTTTTAGATTGGGAAAAAAGGGTTTATGGGGGGGACAGTTGGTAGGGATGTTTCCCTTTAGAAAAAATTTTTAGGATTCCCTGTGGGAGTTTCCCCCCAAACAAGGAGGGGCCCACCCCCCCCTTGTTTGCTGGGCGGGATGATAAATATCCTTGTTTTGTTGGAGGTTTTTTCCAAAAACCCTTTGATTGTTTTTTTTGTTAAAATTTGGGCTAGTTTTACATGGTTTAATTTTTGTAAATCTGGGTAAAACCAGTTCTGGGGAAAGTTTTTAAAAAAGTGGCCCTGAGAATTAATGGGATAAAAGTGGATTTGGGCTTTTAAAAAAATTTTGGGTTTGTGTTGAAGAGTCAATTTCCCCTTTCCCCGGTTAGTAATTGGATTTTTGAGAAAAAAAGTCGTTTTAATGTTAATTTAAGTTTTTGTTTGTGGACATCCAAAAAAAATGGAATTGATCTAGGGTTTTGTGTTTGCGGGACAAAAAATATAAGCCCTTTCTGAGTAATTCCAATTTTACATGCGGGAAGATATGGGTGATAGATTTAAAAAACACCATTTCCCCCAAATTATTTGGGACAGGACTAATATTTATTTTAAAGTGACGTACATAATCTTTTTTTCCCGAGGGGTTTTCCCCCCGCAACCTATTTGGAAAACCCTTTTTTTTTTACCCCAGGGTGCCCTTTTTCCCTTTGGGGATAAATTGAAACGCTGTTTTTCTGGGGGGTCTGGGCTAAAAAAGAAGGTATTTTTTGGTTTAAAGGTTTTTATTGTGAATATCTAAATTTTAAATTTATTTGATGTGTGTGTATCGTGATTTTTGAAGAAGAGAGAGGCGAATGCATTAAATTGGAAAAATTTAAATGTCCCATTTTGGGGCGGTTTTGCCTTTTTTGATTTGTTCAAAAATACCCCAAAATTAGTTGGGCCTGTTGTGAAAGTTTTTTTTTTTTACGGGGGGGTTTTTCCCCTTTTTTAATGTTTAAAAGGATCTGAAAGATTTATGGAAAAAAACCCAATAAAACTTCAGAAAATTTCTGATTATAAGGGGGGTTGTATATATCAGTGGAGATTAAAAACCCGGGGAAAGTTTTTTTCAAAGTCTGACATGGTTGCAGAGACATTGGGCTCTAAATCCGTGATAATTGGGGGTTTTTGGAGGGGAAATTAAGTTTTTTTTTTGTGTTAGATTTTTTCCCCCACTTTAGTTTAAAAACCCCTTTTTCTGTTTTTTCCCTTTGGGGGAAATTTTGGGGGAGCGCCCAATTTATTTTATTCCCCTATATGTTGCTTTTCTTTTTAAAGCTGGGGTTTTGGGGCTTGTATTTTAAAACTTTTATCTGTTGTGATTAAAAAAAAAAACCTCTTGTGCTGCCCGTGGGTTTAGTTTTAGGGTTTGGGTGTAGCTGGTTTTCTATTAATTCTTTTTTTTAAACTGAATTTTGATATTTGGGTTAGAAAAGAACGACCTCTTTGAGGAAGGGGTGTTTTGATCCCTCCAACTTTTTTTCCTTGTATTTCTTTGATAGTTTTTTTTTTTTTTTGATCCCCCAAAGGGGTCTTTAATTTTTGTAAAAATTCCCCCGTGGGTGTGAAGCCTGATTAAAAATTTTTTTGTTCTGTCTTTGTCCCTTTTCAAATTTTTGTTTTTTTTACGCAAAAAAAAGTTTTTTTTCCTTTTTTGGTGGCTTCTTCTGTTAATCTACGATTAATTTTCTCAAAATTGGGTTTTGTTTCAAAATTTTTTGTTAAATTGGCAAAAAATTTATTGATTTCCCCTAATTTTTTGATTGATTAGTGTGTACGTTTGTTAATTAAATTTGCATCAATTTTAATAGAACAGTTTTTAAAAATGGATCGCCCCTTTAAGTTTCAAAATCCAAATTTTTTGAAAAGGGGGGTGAAAAGGGTTAATTCTGGCCTTTAGGGAAATTTTGTGTTTAAATTTTAAAATTGATTTTTTAAAAAAAGGTTTTGTCCAGGTTATGTGGTTTTTTGTGCAAAAATTTTTTTTTTCCAATTTTTTAAATAAAAACCCGTTTATTTTTTTTTGTATCTTCATCTCTTAAAAAAAAGTTTTTTTCTCCCCCTTTAAAACCTTCTGCTTGTAGGGTTCCCCCCTTCATCTAGGAGCTTCATCAAGGGTAAAAAAGGGGATATAAAAAAAGAGTGTGGCTAATCTTTTAAAGAGAAACACCCAAACAGAAATTTTGGGGGTCCGTTTTCCCCCCAAGATTGAATTATAAAAAGATTGTTCCCCTAGGGGTTCCCCAAACAATTTAAAAAAAAGGGGAAATTTTATTGGGTGTAAAACTTTGAAAACTGGTTCAACCACAAGGATTGGGGAAAGAAATTTGGGGAATTAATTGGTGCTTAAATTTTTTTTTGTAAACAGGAAAAATTTTTATTTAAATTTTTTTTTATTTTAGATTTTAGTCCTTGTAGTAATTAATTTATCATAAATTTGATATAAAAATATTTATTTGGAAGACAACAACTTTCAATTAAGAAAGGGAAAAGAGGACAATTTTTAAAATCTTTTAATATTTATTTTTGGCAAAAAATGTGTAATTGAAATTGTATTTATTGGATTTTCGGGGGTAGTTATCATTCATTTCTAGGAATTGACAACTAATATAAACTTAGTATATCTCACTATGATACTGAGATCAAATAGATCGAGAAAAGAAAAATTTTTCATTGCCAAAAGGAAGGTGTCAGTTAAAAAAAAAAAAAAAAAAACCCCCACAATGGGGGAAAAAAAGGGGAAACCCCGCTGCCCCCAATTTAAAATCAAAACCCGGGACATTTTGTTCATGGGAAAAATGGGTTTTTAAAAAATTGAAACCTTTTTAATTTTGTTGGTGGAAAAAAGTGAAGAAAGTATTTCGATCGTGATCAGGAAGAACACGGCCCTATGTTTTTTGTTTTAAAACAAAAAAAAGCCCACTTTTGGGAAAAAAGGGTTCGTTTTGGGTTTTATTTTAACTTTTTAATGATTGGGGGGGTTTCCTGGTTCCGGTGAAATTTTTGTTTTTTTTTGGGAAAAAGGGTTGGGGGTTTTTTTCTTTAAATTTTTTGGGTGGGTTTGGGTTAATGGTTTTTTTAAAAACCCCCTTTTACCCCTTTTAAAATTTACTTTTTGTTTGAAAGCTTGGGGGTTAAAACCATGTGAAACGCGGTTAAAATGTGTTTTTTTTAGTTTTTTATGAGGGGTAAATTTCTTTTTTAAAAAATAAACATTTTAAAAGGAAAGGGCTTTTTTTTTACCCTAGATTTAAAAAACCCGAGAGCGCCGCAAGTCCCGCCCAAATTTTTTTTTGTATCGTTTAATTTTTTCCCTGAGAAAAATTTTTACCTCGGGCGTGGGGACACCCGGTGCCGGACCGAGGGAGGCCCCTAAGGAGATAACATTTTCCTTTTTGAGGTTTGGGTCATTGTTTCGACCCAAATTTCCCAGAGGTAAGCACATTGAAAATCTACCCTATCACTGATAATTTAGCATACCCTTTACTATTGTGCGCCTTTTTTCCCTTTTTCTCCCATATTTTTTAAGTAAATTTTTATAGTTTTTATGGAAAAATTTTAAACAAAAAAAAAATTTTCCAAATTCTTTTTAAAAAGTGTTTAACATTTAAAAAAATTTGGGTTTTTTGAGGTTGGGTTATTTTTGGGTGATACATTCCCTTTTAAAAATAAACTGTCTACATTTTAATTTTTTTTTATATCGCCTTTTGGACAGGGATGTAAGTTTTAAAAGGGTGGGGGAAAAATTTTTTTGTAGTGGGCGGACCCAGGGCAGAAAAAAGCTAGCTTGTTTTCAAAAAAAAAGCAATTGATTTTTTAGGATGGAAATTGTTTTTTGAAGACTCTTAGGGGCCGTTCACACGGCACAGGACAAATACCATTCGGTTTATCCGACCAGTATTCGTCCAGTGTTTGTGCAGTGCACACAGCCGCAGGGGGGTGGCTTTTCTCCGCAATTATCCGTCCGAAAAAAAAGGGGGGGAAAAATGAAAAAGTAGAATTTATTTTTCGGGCCCGGCCCCGGGGGTTGAAAAACCAAAGGGGGTGTGGGGTTTTTAAGAAAAAAAAAAAAAAAAAAAAAAAAAAAAAAAAAAAAAAAAAAAAAACCCTGCAGTGGGGGCTGCTGGGGGGTTTTCCATAGAGGCCCCCTGTAAAAAATTTGCGGGGCCCTTTTTTTCCCGAAAAAAACCCCCGGGAAACCCGGTTTCCGTGGGGGGGCAAGGCCTTAAGTAGGAGGCTTCAAGAAAATGAACATACTGTAAGTTATGGTGGAGAACCCCCCCTGGGAAAATCTCCTTGCCGGCTCCGAATTTTTTTTGGGGGTTTCCCCTTTTTGTTTTTAGGTTTTTGTACACCGATCATGCCCCAAAAGTTTCCTGCAGTGGGCTTGTTGGTGAGGTTGCTGTTCTGATAGACGGGCTGTGTAGGCTGGTTCAGGGTCTGATTAATAACTGGTGTGGCCAAGGGGCGGTGGGTTAAAATTAGAAAGGGGTACAGCCCGTTAATTCGAAAATGAAAAAAAAAAAAATCTATTATTAACGCCCGCAGCGGTAGTTTTTAAACATGCCAAAAGGGATTTTTCAATCCTGACTTTAAAAATTGTTTTAACGCGTTTCACCAAAGCGTTCTAACCCTTTGGTTTGAAATCTACTGGAACCCGTCCCAAAAGGGACAGCGGTATTGGTGAGAAAATGTTTTGATTGGTGCCTTTTTGACTTTTGTTTCCCGCAAATGCCACAAAAATCTTTCGATTGGGTTGTTGAAATTTTGGGCAACCCAATGAAATTTTTGGGGGGTTTTCCTGTGAAAGGGCAACCTTTCCCTTAGGGATTTTTCCCCTACCAAAAAAGGGGTGGACTTGGTCTTACAAAAGTTAAGGGGGGGGTCAAGGGGGAAATTTCCAAAATTGCTTTCCAGGGGCCCCTGGGCTCCCAGCACACCATTGCCCAACATATTAACTGCCTCCGCCAGCTTGTCTTCTCCCTATAGTTCATCCTGGTGCCATATTTTCCCCAGGTAAGTGACATACACAGAACCGGCAGTCCTCAAGAGGTAGAAGAAACGCGATTCATGAGGGCCCTGTCCCCCCCCTTCCCGTGCTGGGAAAGGGCCGTTTGTTTTTTTGTTCATGTTTTTCAGGTTTTTTTTGGGCATTTTTAAATAGGGGTTTTCCTAAAATTTGGGAGCCCAAGGGCCCTTTTTGCGGGGTCCCAAAACCAATTTTTTCCCCCTACTTAAAAATTTAAAAATTTTAACACCCCAAAAAATCTGCCAAATTTTTGGGATGCTGTAAAATCGTTGCATAGGGCATCACAATTTCACCCTTTGCAGATCGTTCCATTTGCCCATATTTCCTGCTTCTAACAGGTTCTATTGTGATGAGATAATCAATGTCATTCCCATTACCAGTCGGTGGTTTTCATGCTATGGCTGACTGGTGTATACTAGGAGTAACAGCTCACTATTTTATTACCAACGCTTTATCAGTGTAGATTTGCTACTAGTGCACAATGTCGATGAATATTATCCTTGTACAATGTCATCATACCTGGTGTCCGGGGAACAATGTACTTCTCTTACGGTCAGTTGCCCCCCCCCCCTCCACCATACATCATCACAGAACATTATTTGTCTTACCTTCATGAGGTCTCGATGATGCTCCAAAACACTGCATGTTGTCTGCCAAGTATCCTGGTAGCACTCCCATGGGTCTACCCTGCAGAAAGGGAAAGTGCAGACTTGTAACAACACGAAAGGACAAAGCGACAAGGACTTTATTGAACTTCTATGAACAGAAATCCACTAAGCCTGATAATATGCTTGACCTGTTGAATTTAATTTTCTTATGTTTTTGCCTACAATCATTTAATTTACTTATTTCCTGGTCAAGTGTGACCCTCTCAGAAGTCATGAAATTCCAAAATTCTCTACACATCCCTACTCTACTGCTTTTTTAATTTTTGCCTTCTACAGTGTTATTAGGGTTTTAATGGACCAATACAAAAGTCTATAGAGAACATGTGCTCATCCACATTTAAAGGGACACAGTAAGGCTATGTTCACATGGCAATAATTGCGGGACGTATTTCGCCTGGGAGAAGAGGAGGGGGGGGGGGGGGCTGGCGGCATATACATTCATTATTCGCGGCATGTATACGCCGTGAATAATTGACATGTCACTTCTCTCCCTGCTCGGCGTATTGTGCGAGCGAGGAGAGGAGACGTAATCCATAGTTCTCTATGAGAACTGTGGATTAACGTAATGACTGGGACGTATCTCGCCCCGTATTTAACGCAGTACGGTGCGAAATAGGAGGCGAGATACGTCCCATTTTAAGCCGTGTGAGCATAGCCTAAGAAGCATTCTAGTTAAAACCAATATTTCTAGAAAACTATTTTTTATTTTTATTTTGACAATATGTTTTTTATGTCTGCAGTCCTATGCATTTAAAAATGACATGTAAAATGTTATCCATCTCTAGCTGTGAAAGAGAACTTTTGATTGGCAGGGCATACCAATCTCACTTTACTTCAGCTTTACTTATCACTATATAGTCTCATTACAAATAGTAGGTAATGACATTACGCTTTCTCAATTGTTCTCTCCACAGGAATAAATGAGATTATACTAGATCATAAGCAATTCATGAAAGGAAAATAGGGTTATCTCATTCTGCACTGAGGGGAGGGAGTTTCTTCACAGTTATCAGGTTATTGCTGATTTACATTTCTCAGACTAGAGCCGACCAGAAATAAGGACCATCAAGCAATCCTCTCACTGCTGTGCTATAAGAGCTCACATAGGGGAAATTAGGGACAGGCCAGGAAATTATGTACTTAGGGGAACTTTAAAATTTTTCTTAAAAAACAACCACCCAATTAAAAAAAAAAAAGAAAACCGCATAATTTCTTGTAAATATATGAAAAAAAAATTGATGGCAGTGTCCCTTTAAATGCTTTGCAAACCACATTGTTCCATAAGGAAGGTGCTGGTAGGCCAGTCTGTTTCCGAGCTATTTGTATTAGCTTTAAGTAATCAGCTTTATGTGTAATTGATACTATGACCCTTAATCCAAATCTCACCGAATCCAGTCAGAGTTTTGCACAGCCAGTTGACACATGTTCAGGCGATGCCGACTTGAGACCAAACCCTGAAGAAGACACATAAAAAGACAGTTCATGATCAGGAAATACAAGATTCAAGATAAAAGCACTGTATTCAGTGCTCACAGCACCTGTAGCTTTTGTTTAATGAAGACTAGCTCTCCCTTACTTGTCAGGGTAGAAGCTGAACATGCTAATCACCAGTATAAAACAACTGACAAGGAGACTAAAATATCTCCCAGCTTTGTTTGTGCGGTGTCCAAATTATAAATTAACTCAAGATTGCATGTGCACATACATCGTCAAAAGAACAAAAAGATGTTTCCAAAATGTCGGTACACCCTTTCCCCTTTATTAAAAGTTTGGCAAGAGCTTTTTTTTATAAGCTTTCAGTAGTAGGAGTAACGTTATGCAAAACAGATAGTATATCTTTATTGGACAATACAATATAATCATCATTTAAGCAACACCTTTTCATTAATATTAATGTATTATAACAATCTCCTCATTATTATCACTTTTGCATTGGTTAGTATGCATTAGTAATAAAAACATGCCTCTAATTATTCTTAAGCTCTGGTTAGTATGCATGACATAATCATTTTGAGATATCTGACGGCCAGTGATTGTACTGCGCATGACAGAATGGCACGGCTTGCGGTTTTATCTCTAACTTTCTACTTCTAAATACTTAACACTCTGTGTTAGGATATGGCCTTCGGAAACTAACAACAAGTAGGAATGTTGATACTTATGAAGAGACAAATTCTGTGAAAAGCTGGGTTTTTACAATAATAAAGCAAGGGCACAGAAGAATGGACGTGGAGGAAAAAGATTGGGGAAGGTTAGCCACAGAGCCCGAATTGCTGATTCAACTTTATGGAAAAGTACTGTTCATTAAAAAAAAAAATTGCAAACTTTTAATCACCCTTATTGAACTATAGGGAGACATGTATTATCGGGTTTTTCACCCTTTTCTGGCGTAAAATGTGCCTAAGTAAGCAGTCTACGATGTGTAATGTGCTTGATGAATGTGTTAGGTGCATTGTTCATAAGACTTGACACTTTCTAATGCGCCTAACATGAGAGGCGTATTGGGGGTGTTCTGGGGGCGTGTCGCACCCCATTCGTAATATTAGACACATATATGAATGTGGTTTGGCAAAACTAGGCGCATTACTGCTCAAACAGACAGACCTATTTCAATGTGGTCTGCCTGAGCCTGAGGAGTCGAAGTGGAGATAGATTTGCCATTAGGGCAAAAAATTTACCTTATTTCTCAACTTACACCAGTACAATAATAAAAAGTAATTTCTGATAATTATCAAACTATGTAAAATGAATTAATTTAAATTGAATAAAAAATGTTATCATATAAAATTAATATAAAAATATATATCCCAAAAATATTAAAATATCTCCTATAAAATGTATTTAACTTTAACAGAATCTAAAACTAATTTTACATTAAATAACCCACTGATGTTGTTGTTCAGATTTTATCATTTTTAATTTTTACTACATTAAATTTGAATTTTTTTTTTGCTGCTCTCACCCTTTATTCTACATACAGTAAGAAGCAGCACAGCACAGGTATTGTTGGGACAGGTGGTCCAGCAAGCTAGATCACTACCATAGTTTCTATTCACTGACATGCTATTCTAATGACTTTTCTTTTATTTCCAGCCTATCTATAGCCTTTATACATGTTTGGCGCATTAATAACGTTCCTAAATTTCGTAATGCACGAAAACCACTTTTATACATCGGGCGCATTATATACTGAAAACGAGATTCGACCATTCACTTCGAAGCACCTTCCGTGATACATGTCTCCCATAGAGTTCATGAAAGAATTAATTACCATATCACCACCCACAGCGTGAGGAGACAGTGTGAGTGGAAACTGATTGTGAGTCAAGCAAACAGCGTAGTAAGAAAACCCCTCTATTTAAAAAAAATAAATAAATAAGCAGTTTTACTGCAGATATTGAACCTAGTAAACTAATTCTGTCACCAGTGCAGGTCACTGTGTAAAACAAAGGTAGGGAACTCCCATATTTTGGAGTGGAGTAATGAGACAACTGTACCTTTAAAAAATGCTGTTCATGTCATGATGTATATTACTCATACATATTGGTATATTAAATTTCTGACTTATTGCAAAAGAAAACCATTTCTGGCAATGGAGACAAACAAACTGTGGTGTCTACAGGACATGACGAGTGACTTGATAAAAAATAATGAATAATATTTTGGCATTATGCTGGGGGGGGGGGGCCATCTTAGGCCTTCAGGAGGTGAAGACCCCAAGGTACTTGCCCCTTTTGACCTACCTTTGAGGGAGTTTGCTTACTACAGTGATTTTCTTTCAGCATGTAAGAAATGATAAATCAAAAATTTTTCCAAATACATTGTTCTTTTGATATTACTTTGGTTAGGAGATGAGAGATTTTTTCCGCTCTGAGTGCACACAAGTCTTTCCTTGGTTGAACAGAACAGTGTTTATATATAAGATAAGATTAATTACCTTTGAAAAGCACTTTTATTCACTCCTGAGAGCGCTGCAGTACAGATTAATTGTCCTGCACTTATATATTTGTAACACTCAACTAGTTATAGAGGTGCTTTATATGCTAATCACTGCTATAGAATCCCCCACAGCTGGACAGGCAGTGTGAATCGGAAGCTGCGTGTGATTGTGAAACAGCACGGTGAGAAGACCCTTTTAAATGAGACCTTGCCTCAGTTTAAATACAAAACCCAAAGCATGGTCTTCCTACCACGGGTTTTCGGGGGACATCATTAAATCTCCTTCAATGAACAATCTGCTACTATCATAGTTCTTGTTTGTGCTGCTGAGGAAAGAATATGGATGACTCCTCTGCGTCTTTAATAATTCAAGGATGTTGGAATAAAGCTGTGGACAAGCCCATAGAAGAAAAATGATTTTTTAAACCCGAAAATATTAAGGAGGGGGGCAAGAAGAGCATCAAAAATGAAAGATAATCAATGTGAAGCTCAGTACCTAGAAGATATCAAGCTGAAAGATTGAAGGGCATTAAAGGAAGCTAAAAGCATGAAGGGAGCGGGAGGGAGGCGGTCTGGCCGACTTAAGAGTGAAGCACATTAAAGGAAGCTTTAAAGGCAGGGAGAGGAGAATGATAGGCACCAAAAATAACAAGCACTAGATAAGAGTCATCTGGAGCTGGAAAGCATGGAAGAGAATCCAAAGGAAGCTTTGAATGAGATGGAACTGAAAGTGCAGATAATTGCTACAATTGTCGTCTGTTCTATAAAATGCAGTCACGGGTGTGAACATAAAGAACTTCATTTGCTTACACATCATATTTCTATAGTTTAGTAGCATCAAAGGAAAATACAGGATCCAAGCCTCCTGCTGTGAGGAAATCCAGTGGATCAATTGTTGGGGTTAATAAACCAAATTTTTATTTTTAGTTTGAAATAAAGATGTCATTAGTCAGGAGTTTATAATAATGTATTCCATCTACCTCTGTTCTAGTTTTTACCCATGCCTCCCAACTTTTAGAGATTGCAAAGAGGAACACATCAGGCCACATCTCCAACCCAAACCCAAAAAATGACATCCACCAGGACATACCTCTAAAGGCTATTTCACAGGCTTTAAAATGGGCCCGTATTTCGGTCCGTAATTTAGCGCCGGTGCGCCAATTCGGGCCGAAAAGGGCCCTTTTTTTTACGGAAATCCACATTTTTCCCCCCGGGGGGAGATAATTGACAGTAATTTTCAGCGGCGTTATGCGCCGCTGGAATTCAAGTCTATGGGCCCGGCGAAGGCCGGCCCCCGCCACCCCCCCGCCCCCCCCCTCCCCGGCACACGGCGTAATTGCGGGGCGTTATACCCTGAAAATTTACCCCTTTGGAACATAGCCTAACCATGGTCCATATCACAGAATAATGCCCCCCCCCAGCACAAAACTGGCAACACAACAGTGGCGTTACTGGGTCTGTAAAGATATATTTATACAAAGTAATGCATGTATTTTAAGAAATCCAAAAAAAATAGCTTTTGAAAATGTTCATGGTGATACCCTTATAATAGTTGTACACTGACAACATAATACCGCTATTCAGGGAGCAAATATCAACATACTGTAACCGACCAAATCAAGACCAATATTTTCAATGATACAAAGATCAAATGATACCACCACATCATGACCACATATCATTGCCACATAGGGCGACATGTATGAACTGGGCTGCGGCAGATATCTGGCATTTTTTCATTTTTTAAATCCCCCGCACCGCCACTCCCGGGCACATTACATAGCGCCTTTGGCACTATGTAATCTGCCCGATCTCGGGGGCGTGGCGCACTAGAACCATAGCGAAGCTACATATTTGTAGCTCCGCTATGGCATTTCTAAGAGATTTTCAGTGGAACAGGGATTCCTTTCAAAGTGAATCCCTAAGGGGGGAGTGGGGGAGTCCCCCCGTAGCCAGTGACAACAGAGGGGCATCTTATGATGCTTCCCTGGTGCCACTGCTCTGCTAGACTTGCCAGCTCTCATAGCGAGAGTCCGTGAGAGCTGGCAAGTCTGCGCCCACTGTTTATGCGTCCCACAGACACACAAAGAGAAGAATGAACAGTGCATTCCTGGGGATTCAGGGCATATGCTCTGGATCCCCAGGTCACACCCCCACCCACCCGGGATCTGGGAAGGGTGGGATGTATGGATACCCATTGTAAAAATTAAAATAATTAAAGGGGTGTTCTGGGACTTATAAAAGCTCATTTGCACGAAGGGGAATGATTAAAAATAGAAAAAAAGAAGGATACTCACCTGTATAACAAAAAAAAGTTAAAATCATCCCCCTTTTGCCATTTTACAAAAAAATAACAAACAGTTCACTATTTTGGGATCGCCCATCCAAAAAAATGTCCAAACTTTTTAAATATAAAAAATATTTTTTCCTGCTGCAAAACATGAAAAAAAATTCCAAAACCTAGTTTCCCAACAGCTGGAGAGACGCACTTTGCAGACCAATAGCCTAGTTTAAAATTTAACCCTTTCTGAACCTATATAAACAGTATACATTATATATAGTGTAGTATATAGTATATGTGTAGTGTATAACAAGGCATAGTATGCAATCTACACTACTGTTCAAGTGTGTTACAGCATCCGAAGAGGTAATGCATAACACAAAACTCTTTTTTGGGAAAATTTTTAATCCCCTTTTATGCACCCCCCTCCGACTTGAATTAGGTTTTTAACAATGGGCAGATTTATTAAAAATGTTTTTAAAGAAAAAAAACATTTTTCCCCATGGCACCAATCAACTCAGCTTTCATTTACCCCAAACATTAAAATAAAGTCTGGTTGCTCCGACAATGGGGATTTTTCACCGGCAAATTTTTGGGGAATTCTCGCCCCGTATTTCCGCTTACGTGTAAAAAGGGGGGATCTTTCCCAAAATTCGGAATCCACACCCTCTCATAGAAAAACTAGGGATTATGTCTCCTTTTCCCCGCTCGACAAAAACCCCCGCGTATACGGGGTGTAAATAATGAAGGGCAGGGGGCCCGGGGGGGTGCTGGCCGCTGCGCCCCCGCTCCGAGCAAAACGGTTTTAATTGGGGGGCAAAAAAACATTCCCGCAATTCCCCGGGGTGAACTTTCCCAAAAAATTAGTTTTTTTTTTTTCCCAGTTTTGGTAAAAAAAGGCCCCAGTGTATTTTGGGTTTAAAATAGGCAGATTTACAACACCTGTCTTAAAGAAAGAAAAACCCCCTGCCCTTTTTTCCCCCTATAAAAACCCAAAATAATAGCTATCATTTTTCAGGAGCATGATAAAAATTGAGTTACTCTGTGATCGGTTGCTGTAGGCAACAAAGAAAGTTTTTATAGCTGTGGCCCATTCCATGTGAAACAGCGGTGCTGGCAATGACTTACTCTCCTCTTCCCATTGCCAGCACATGTATGCTTGACGGAGCCGAGTGTGCATGTGTGTGGGGTAGTTAGGAAGAATAGCTGTCATCCAAACAAGCATTGAGCCGACAGCTATTGAAAGACTTTATGTGCGGGCCCGGGGGGATGACGGGGGGCCAGAGGTAGGCGTTTCCCCTAGGGCGCCTATTCTGCCTGCCCCTTAAGGGCGAGAAGGGGGCCCCGAAACTTGGGGGGGGCACCAGGGGGTTCCCGGGGGGGCCTTAAAGCGCCGCCCGGCCTCTTTAGCTTTTATGTGCGTCCCCCTGGACGCAAAATTCAGCTGAGGGTTTCTGTGGAGAAAGGGGAAGCGAGCGCTCCCTGCTAAACGGGACGTGTCGGTCCGGCTACGGATCCGACACAGCGGGGCCCGTGGGTTTCCCCTTGGGGCTGGGGGGAACCCGCCGGCGGCCCCTTTTGCGCTCAGCCCGGGGCAGCGTCCGATGAAGTGTTTGTCATCGCGACCTGTTTCTCCCGACACACGCCCGTCATAGGCGTGCGCCCGAGGAGGGCCCCGGAGGAGCCGCGCGGGCGGGGTTAAAAAAGAGGAGCGCGGGGGCCGGTAAAAAAGGGGAGGCGCGCGGGGGAAGCGGGTAAGGAAAGGGTTTTAAATTGTTGTTATTTTAAACCTGTCTTAGTGCCCCTATATGCCTGCCTACGCCCCTATATGCCTGCCTGAGCCCCTATAATGCCGGGGCCTGGGGGGGCCCATTTATGCCTGCCTGAGCCCCTTTTTGGGTTTGCACTATATGCCTGCCTGCCCCCTATCCCTCCCTTTGACCCCCCTTTAGCCTGTTTGACCCCCTATATTGCCCTGCCTAAAGCCCCTAAAAAGGGTTTCCCTTTGGGGCCCTATCCCGGGCCTGAGCTCCTAAAATTCCCGGGGCCCCCCTATATGCATCCCTGAGTCCCTTATATGCCTCCCTGAGCCCCTATTTATATACCTGCCTGACCCCCTTTATAGTTTTTAAAACCTGCCTGTGTGCCCCTATGCTAAATACCTGCCTCAGTGCCTTTATATCCCGGGCCTGGGGGAGTCCCCCTATATCTATATACCTGCCTGAGGTGACCCTATATTTATCCCTCCGGGCCCCTGAGGGACATATATGTATACCTGCCTGTTTGAGGGGGGCATATCTATATACCTCCCAAAAATGAGGGGCCTTTATTACCGGGTCTAACGGGGGGGAAATTTTTATACCTAAAATTAAAGGGAAGATAGGGAAAATGTGAGGTTTTTCTAAGATATTTGTGCCCAAAAATCCTCAGGGAGGGAGTCGGGGCCCGGGGGGGCCAAATAAAGCATGAAAGTATAAACCCCGGTTGGAGAAGAAAAGGGAGAGGTGACGACGCTGATAAAAAAATAAGCGTCCCCTGTGAGTCATTAAATGTAACCAGTGTAATCACTTTTATTTCTGCAGAACATCTCCCTTACAACTAGTATCTCCCTTTTGGTCACTGTATGGTGGTAATATTACGTCTTCGACCCTGTTTTCAGTTTGGTTTAGTCACATGGGGGGGTCGCGTTCCCGGTCGGGGGGTCTGCGGTTTATTTGACCCTTTAAGTAGTAATTTTTTGGGGGCCTTGATTTTTTGGAGTGTTTTTAGTAAAAATTTTCTTTTCGTCGGGTTTAGATTTGCTCCATGTATCGGTGGATTTTTGGGGTTTGCTTTATTTAGGGGTCTTACCCCTGTCATACGGGGGGACCCGTTTTTTAAAACGAAAATTTTGGGTCAGGGCTGTTTGCCCATTGTGCGTGTTTGGGGATGAGGAGATGGAGGGGGATCTATGTGGAATTTTCAAAAAATTTAGTGAAGGTCCCGGGCCCGGGGGTGAGAGGAATTAGTGGGGGGTGGGGAATTTTTTTTGGGGGCGAGGGGGGGGGGGGGGGGCGCCATTGCTGTACTTGCTTGGGGGGACCAAAATTTTGTATTGTCCCGGTCCTGATTTGTGAAACCTTTACCCAAAAGGGTCTGCTACTTAGAATGAAATGTTGTAAATTTAAAGGGGCCTGCCCACGGGAATTGACAAAAACAAGCACACTTGCCCCCAACCCCAAAATTTTTCCGGGGAGACTCCTGGAAAACCCCCAAAAAAGGGTATTCCCGCGATCAGGGTTTGTTCCTGGAGGGGGGAAAAAAGGCTGGGCGGGTATGAGTTGGGGGTTTTAAAGTGCTTTTTACTACCACTCCCACCTTTTTTTAACTTTTTTGGTCATAGCAGTCGGGCCCTCTTACCACTGGCTTATTCTTGGCCCCATTTGTTTACACAATTTTTGAGTCTTATGTGTCTCCTTTGGTTACACCTAAAAACAAACCTTTTGTTTTCTGATGCTCCCAGGCCCATGGGGTTTGGTTACTTTTTCGAAGGCCCTGAATCAGCCTTTTTGGGAAAAAATCCGGCCTGTCAGGGGTAAATTTTTGTTGGGTTTTGATTGATTTTCAGGGGCAGATTTTCTTTTTCGTTTTTTAACCAAATGAAAGGGGCACAAAATCTGCATCACGGGAATTTGGGTCAGTTCCTTTAAACGCTAAAAATTTTTTCAGCACTGAAAAAAAATTCAGCGGGGGCCAGAAAATCTGCGTGGGTTTGGGTAAAAAAACAACATGTTTTTCCCCCATAGGGCATAATGTAAGTCGGATTGCAGTCAGATTGGACACTGATTTTGCGGCAGATCTAGCGCTGATTCTGCTCCAAAATCATTGTCCAAATCCATTGTGTGAACATGTATGTTCACACATACCCTTACTCCCTTTATTCGCCCTTCTTCTTCTTAAAGGCATTTTCCAAGACTTTTAAAAAACCTTCCTATCACCGCTCACTTTTCTTAAAGGGACACTTCCATAAGAAGGGAGTATTTTTGCTGAGACCAAAATTTCTGGAAAACATAGTTTTTTTTTCAGAATTTTTGGCAGTTTTTTTTATTTAAGCAGTGCTATGCAATTAGAAATTACACGTAAAATCTTACCCTTTTCTGGCTGTGAGATAAATCTCCTGAATGGCAGGGCAGACTAATCTCACTTTACTGCAGCTGCTGCTTATCTCCAAATAGTAGGTAATGACATAATGATCACTCTATTGCTCACTGGACAGAGATAGATAAGATTTCACTAGGCCACAGGGCAATGAAAAGAGCAATGCTTGAAAGAAAAACTAGGTATTCTTTTTCTGCACTGAGAGAGTTTCTTCACACTTATCAGCTTCTGCTAATAAGAACTACACCTCTCAGGCCATAGCCATTCTGGAAGAAGAAACGTCAAGCAATCATCTAACTGCAGTGCTATCAGTATGAGAATTAAGATACACAATAAGTAAGTAATGTACATATTGTAACTTTAAAAAATCCTATAAAAAAAACAACAAATATAAAAAAAATGTATAAATTAGTCGCATATTGCTTGAAAAAATATTATGATGGTAGTATCCCTTTAAATAGAAAATTATCCAATACTTCCCTCTCTTATCACCACCATTTCAGCGTTGCCAGAGCTCCAGTGTTCTCCCCCAGGTCCCTCACTTATGATGTCACGTTCATGGATCACATGATGCTGCAGCAAATCTCTGGCCTCAGCAGTCACATGCTGTACATATAGCAGGTGACCACAGAGGTCAATGATTGGCTGCAGCATCATGTGACCCATCAGCACTGAAATAGTGGTGATGGGAGAGGTTAAAGGGGTTTTGCCACGATCTAATGTTGACGTAGGATCCTCCAAAATGGGTATTTAATCACTTTTCTAAATATACAGTATGTGATTAAAATAAGTGTAGCCTCTGAGAGCTGGAGCGTTGCTTAGATGCCCTTAGCTTCCTGACTGTTTACATTAGCTACGACCAGGAGCTGATCTGGCTGAGCTTGCGTTGTTTGTACTTCTTATCTGATGGCAGGGCACATGAAGGGCGGGGGAGAAAAAAAGCCTGTGTATAGAGAATCCACTGGTTGTAATGTAATTATATGAGTAAACATGCAGACACTCCCTGCACAGCCCTCCTCCCTCCCCCCCCCTGCAGCAGTTCGTGAACGCTGCCTGCTTGGATCTTATCTTCTCTCCTGAGCAGATAAGAGGGAGAAAACAAAACCTGTAGAGCTTGTGCAAAATACAGTTATCCTGTGTGGTTTAGCCAAGCAATGTTTGCTCAACTACAGAGACTGAATATCAGCCTCAGGAAGGTGCATGGAAGGTGGAGCGATGACATCATGGAGGAGGCATTTGTTTTTTTAAACACAGAAACACAACGCCCCTTTTTTCAAGGCTTAAGAGGACAGTTCAGCCTGTTAGGTGAAGAAATCACTTCTTGGCAAAACCCCTTCAAGTATTGGATAATTTTCTATTCAAACAAAGTGGGTATGGCTTTTTTTTTTTTTATAAGGGCATGTTCACACAACGGATTTGGCCACGGTTATGGCCGTGGGTTCTGACGCGGTTTCCGCGGCCAAATCGCGCCTAGTTTATTAACATCGTTTCCTATGGGAAACCGCATTGATATTCACACGCCAAACCCACGCATGTGAAGAACTCTCCTGTCAATTCTTGACAGGGAGTGCTTTGCGCGGCGGCCACGCGGTGCTGCCGCGCCCCAATCCACGCCCCACCCGTGCCGAGACCACGCCCAGCGCCCGCGCCTCAAACCCGCGTCGAGAGACGCGAGGTTCGACGAGGTTCTGGCCGCGGCGAAACCCACGGCCAAAACCGCCGTGTGAACATGCCCTAAGTCTTGAAAACCCCTTTAACCTATTTGTGATTGTAATGTCAGATGTAATCCACCTTAACTTTTCCCGCTTCACCTGCAGGTGAAATAAAAGGTCACTTGTCCCTGGGTTTACGAAATTTAGATTATTAGAGAATCCAAAAGTGTCGTTTTCCTTGCTGTAGTTTCCTGCTGAAGACAGGATTAGGACAGTGGTATCAGGATTTATCTTCTAATATCCACGTGTAGTCAGATAATCATTCAATTTGAGCGTTATCACTATCACAGTCATAAAATATGCATTGCATGTAATGAAAAGTCACCCACAGTGGAATAAAGCATTGTTCTCGTTTGAAGACTGTCAAGAAAAATATATTTTTGATAAATGATGCCCTCAATGCTTAGCATATGGTGTCACATCCAGATCTTCTATAAAAGAGATGCAAGTGAAGGAGTTGCTTGTGTGTTCTCCTGCTGAGAATCTGTGCATGGTATTAAACGGAGGCAATCATCACTAAAGCTCCCTATAGATTGAGGCATGCGTATGCATCCCTCTCAAAACTGAGCCAATCAGCATAATCAGGCTAGTACATAGCATAGACGCAGTCCAGGCACGGTCTACGGGGCTCTCGGAGAATGGGGACCCTAGTTGGCCCCATCCCCTATGCACTTGGGTAGTACAAACCTATGCAGGACTCCCTATTACAGAGGAAGGGCATTGTCATCAAGCAAGTGGGTATGGAAATGGTCAAAGGAGGGGAAAGCAAAGTTCTTATATCGTGGATAGAAAAAGTCAGTACCATAATGGGATCCAATTTTGATCTTTGCCATGGGACCCCTTTTTTATTTTTTAGCATTGTTATATCTATCACATTTCCCACAGGTGGCAGAATAAATGAAAGGAAACCTGTCGAGTGGTTTATGCTGCCCTCTCTGAAAGCAGGATATGATTAAAGAGAGCCTGTCACATAGATTATGCCCCCCTTGCTGAGGACAGCACAAGCTAGTGTCAGACCTGCTGTTTCCAGCGCTGTGTCCCTTATTCTGTAAGATGCTGGAGTTTTATAGCATTTAATGCTCAAATCTGCAGTTTTCAGCCAGAAAAAAGTAGTTAATTCATGACCCGCCCACTTAAGGCTAGACCTGTCCACCCCATAACTGAGTAACCTATTAGGCAGTGTTCACACGGCTTATTCAAGCCGTAATTGCGGGACAGATTTCGCCCGCAGTTACGGCTTGAATAAGGGGCGGGACGGGGGTGTGGCGGGGAAGCTGCCCGCCGGCCCCATAGACAATGCATTATTCACGGCGCTTACGCGCCGTAAATAATGTGCATGTCACTTTCTCCCCCCGTGGCGGATTTGCCGAGCGGGGAGGAGTGACGGAATCCACAGTTCTCTATGAGAGCAGTGGATTACCGTAGTTACTGGGACGGATTGGAGCCGTACTGCAGCGCAAATACGGCACGCAGTACGGCTCCAATCAGTCCCAGAATAAGCCGTGTGAACGAGGCCTTACTTTGAATATGTAGAAAAAATGTGAATAATTGTCAGGTGGGCGGGGCTAGCCTTTGAACGGCGGGGGTAACACCTGCTCATGAATAAGCTGGACTCTTTTCTGACTAAAAACTGACAGATCTGAGCATTTAATGCTCTAAAACTACTAAACCTTTCAGAATAAGGGACACAGTGCTGGAAACAGCAGGTCTGTCACTAGCTAGTGCTGTGCTCAGCAAGGGGGACACAATCTATGTGACAGGTTCCATTTAAGGGAGAGAAGCTGACCTATGTGATAAGCAGGTTTATATGATTTGGATCAGGATATCTGACCATACAGTGATTTACGGCTTCCCTTGTATCAGTGTGTATATAGAGCTGTCAATCGCTGTATGTAGGGAGGGTTAACAGCACTTTCAGTTTCTCTTTCACATATTTTCTCATATTGTTTACTCAGAAATTCAGCATCAGATCATATAAACCTTTACATCACAGAGCTCAGCTTCTCTCCTCTATCATATAACCCTATATATCACAGAGCTCAGCTTCTCTCCTCTATCATATAACCCTATATATCACAGAGCTCAACTTCTCTCCCTCTATCATATAACCCTATATATCACAGAGCTCAGCTTCTCTCCCTCTATAATATAACCCTATGTATCAGAGTTCAGCTTCTCTCCTGTATCATATAAACCTATATATCACAGAGCTCAACTCCTCTCCTTCTATCATATAACCAAAGATATCACCAGAGCTCAGCTTCTCTCCCTCTATAATATAACCCTGTGTATCAGAGCTCAGCTTCTCTCCTCTATCATACAACCCTATATATCACAGAGCTCAGCTTCTCTCCTCTATCATATAACACTATATATCACAGAGCTCATCTTCTCTCCTCTGTCATACAAACTTATATATCACAGAGCTTCTCTCCCTCTATCTTACAACCCTATGTATCACAGAGCTCAGTTTCTCTCCCTCTATCACATACTGCTCTCAGATAGGGCAGCATAAACCTCTTGCAGGTTGCCTTTAAACCTTTTGATTCTCTAGGCCCAGAGTAGCTCTAGGGGAACCCCTCCCCACCCCCCCCCAAAAAAAAATAATGGCGCTCTATAGATTAGCGACTTCTAAAGAAGAACTGCTCATCTAAGGGTGATGTCTGTATGTAATAACCCAGCTTCTTTGACCGCTCATGTACACATGCAGCCTTTAAGGAAGGTATCTTCAAAAAAGAAAAAGCAAGGAACCTGTGGACGCTGCTGGAATGGACAATGACTTGTAGATGAAGCAGTCACGTATTGTGGTCACGTATTACAACACCTTACGGTGTAGAAACACATAACAGAATGCTTGGAATTGTAGATTCACAACAGATGGCAAGCAGGGTTACTGTGATGCTTGAAAGTTTGTGAAACCTTTGAAATTTTCTTTATTTCTGCATAAATTTGACCTAAAACCAAATTAGATTTTCATACAAGGCCATATCAGTGTCCTCCTGATAGTGGACTCATGAACATTTACCTTAACTAATATAAGAAAGGCCTTTCGTTACTTAAAAGTTACCTTGGGTTCCTTTATAGCCGTGCAGACTATTATATATCTTGCACTTAGGAAGACATGTATGGAATTAGGCGGATCGAAGTGCATTTTCACATCTTTTTTTCAGTGTCACATGCGCCTGAATGTATGAAAGTGGTTTTTGTGTGTTCACAAATGGAGTTTACAGAAAAAAGGGGAATTAATTACTCAAAGAAAAAACGGAAACACGGCCATACTCACAGCTAGGAAGCTGAAATAAGACTGAACACAGCCGCCCCCCTCATGCATGGAAGGTGTGTGAGCGGCTGTCTTACGGGTATTGGTGGATCTATATGGTCTCCCAATCTATGGTACTGTGGCTTTTTTGCATGCTATGTGAATATGTGTCAATTTAAGGTGCAGTTTTCTGTCCCCCTAGTGGAGAGATGTATTGGCTACCACCAATTAACTGCACTTGGGTATTTTTCTTAAAGAGGATTTGCCAAGAGACCATTTAGGTAGGTCTCTCCTTAGTACAGGCAGAATGTCAACAAAACACCCTGAGTCATGAAGCTGCAGGGGAGAGGGGGATGGGATGAGTGAGGAGTGAGGAATCCAAGGGAGCGTCTCAAAACTTAAGTGAAATAATAAAGGGTACAAGAGTGGATTGTCAATACAGCAAGACACAGCCTGATAGACTGCACCGTCAGGAGCCTTATCTGCTAAGATGCTAATGTAATGTAAACAAATCACGGAGCTGAAAGAGAGAGAGACGCACACAGCCAGAGAACGAGCTGCATAAGCTGCTGCTCCTGTGACATGTTCACTGAAATAAGCAAACTATAACTTGTGGATTCTATATACAAAAGAGAACACCTATTCTACACAGCAGCTTGAAAGCTTCTTCATTTTGTCTGTCATCAGATAAAGCAGGTATCTAATAACACTACAACTAGTTTATTACTTATACAAAAGAAAACATATTGCTACCCGGTGACTTAAAAACTTCTGCAGATCAGTCTCATCAGATAATAAGATCTCTCTGCGCAAGCCCGTCCAGCTCTTGTCAGGCCGTATCTAATAGACTCTTTGAAGTAACCAAGGGCATGTAAGGAAGGCTGTAGCTCTCTCAGACTGCAATTTTTGTAATCACATATATTTAGAAAAGTGATTAAAAACCCATTTTGGAGGATCCCACGTCAACATTACATCATGGCAAAACCCCTTTAAGTAGCATGGGGGCTTGTGCTGCCTCTGTGCTGTGTTCAGTCTCATTACAGCTTCCTAGCTGTGAGAATGGCTGTGTTTCCGTTTTTTCGCAAATGGAGTCTAAAGTTCCCCGCCTCTCGCCTGTGTGTTTGGTGCATTATGGAATTTAGGCGTAACATGTATAAAGGCTATAGATTGGCTGGAAATCAAATAAAAGTCATTAGAATACCATGTCAGTGAATAGAAACTATGGAACTGATCTTGCTTGGAGGACCACAGGTCCCAGCAATACCTGTGCTGTGCTGGCTCTTGCTGTATATAGAATAAAGGGTGAGAGCAGCAAAAATAAATTTCAAATTTAATGTAGTAAAAATTAAAAAAATCTAAACATCAGCAGTGGGTTATTTAATATAAAATTTGTTTTAGATTCTATTAATTTTAAATACATTTTATAGGAGATCTTTTTATATTTTTGGGATATTATATATTTTTATATTAATTGTATATAATAAAAAAATTTAATTAAATTTAATTAATTTAATTTTATATAGATTGATAATTATCAGAAATGACTTTTTATTATTGCACTGGTCTAAGTTGAGAAATATTGGACATTTTTTTGCCCTAACAGCAAATCTAGCTCCACTTCATCTCCTCCGGCTCAGGCAGACCACATTGAGATAGGTCTGCCTGTCTGAGCAGCAATGCGCCTAGTTTTGCCAAAACACATTCATATAAGGGTCTAATAATATAAGTGTGGTGCAACACGCCCCCAGAACGCCACCATAATGCCCCCTTATGTTAGGCACATTAAAAAGTGTCTAGTCTTATGAACTATGCGCCAGGCACATTTTCCTTTTTCTTAGTACACACTGGTTTGAATGTTACAATATGATATGCACATTATTAATTTACTAGTTTTTTTGTCTTTTTTCTGTAATGTGTTAGGCTTTATTTTTATGTCATTTTTACATTTTTTTATATTAGGGAAAAAGTTCGTTCTTCACTTTTTTTGTTACGGTAATTTATTTCTAAACAACAAAAGTAGCGCTAAAATAAGTTTTATAACTGTGTCACTTTTTCATCACAGAGGTTTATATATAGGTTTAAGGTTCTCTGGAACGGAGATAATATATGCAGTTGGTCTGTTAATTTTTATTTTAGTAACACTTTACAAGCCTCATAATGTCGTAAAAAAAAAAAAAAAACTGTATTCTATAGCAACATAGGGCGACATGTATGAAGCTCGCCACGTCGGAGCGCAAGTTTTCGAGCACTCGAACGTGAAAGCTGCACCTCATGTATGTCGACACCGGAGGTGCGCTCATACATGCGGGGTAAAGTCCATCGCGCCTCGCCAGTGTGTGAGGCGCAGTGCGGGAGCGACGCTCTTATGGGTTCTCTAATGCAATCTATAATAAAACTGTACATAGCCGAAATCAAATGATAAGACTCACGAAGTTGTACCGATGTGTATATAAAACGAATGATAATATGGGGGTAACGAAAATAAAGAAATAAAAATGAATTCAATGAGTTAATTTTTATTTCTTTATTTTCGTTACACCCATATTATTGTTCATTTTATATACAGATCGGTACAACTTAATGAGTGTTATCATTTGATTTCAGCCATGTACAGTTTTATTATAGATTGCATTAGAAAACCCACAAGAGCGTCGCTCTCTCTCCCATTGGCCAATTTAACGCGCCTCTTTTAACTGAGCCAATCACAAACAGAGCTCGCTCTGCAATTTTTTTCCCCATAGAACTCTATGAGAAGGTAGCTCACCCGTTGATTGGCTAAGCTGGACGAGCCCCTCTTCCCCCCAACCAATCACAGTACTAGAATATTTCCCATAGACAGTAATAACTTTTAGGGCGCTCCTTCTATCGCGCCCTTCTTTCTCTACTCAAAATAGACGCACTACATATGATTGGTGGATTTATATCTGCTACCTGGTCTCAACCAATCAGCTCTTTTCTGCCTTTTTTACTGTATTTTGAACTGTCCCGCCTTTGCATTTGATTGATCCATACTTCTCCATAGCTTATAATGGTTCACTGTCGCTCCTATTCTGAATTGCTGGTTTATGCCGACCAATGAGAAGAGCTTACAGATTTTGAATTACTGTTTTTCCCGGCAATTCTCTATATCGCAATTCCTGATGTAGCGCTGGTCTCGGCGACAAACACGTTGTTAGGGATTTAATTGATTTATGTTTTTAGAAGGTTTCAGCTCTTTTTCAGATAATATTTGACACCTAATAAAAACGATTTTTTTAATCATACTCCATGCTGCACGGTGCTGAGAGCCGAGATTTCATTGCCCCGATCTGGCCATAGAGTACAATGGGACAAAGTAGCTCGCGCTCTGATTGGCCGGGATAGCCAAGCCCCCGCTAGCTCAACCAATCAGCTCTTTTCTGGCTTTTTTACTGTATTTTGAACTGTCCCCCCTTTTCATGTGAGTGGTCCATACTTCTCGATAGGTTATAATGGTTCACTGTCGCTCCTATTCTGATTGGCTGGTTTATGCCGACCAATGAGAGGCGCTTACAGAATTTGAATTACTGTATTTTCCGGCAATTCTCTATATCCCAATTCCCGATGTTGCGCCGGTCTCGGCAACAAAAGCGTTGTTATGGATTTTATTTATGTATGTTTATAGAAGGTTTCAGCTCTTTTACAGAGAATGTTTTACACTTAATAAAAACTATTTATTTACTAATACTCCATGCCGCACGGCGCTGAGATTTCAGTGCCACGATCTCTCCATAGACTACAATGGAACAAAGTAGCTCGCGCTCTGATTGGCCGGGATAGCCAAGCCCCCGCTCGCTCAACCAATCAGCTCTTTTCTAAATTTTTACTGTATTTTGAACTGTCCCGCCTTTGAATTTGATTGGTCAATACTTCTCCATAGGTTAGAATGGGTCCCTGTTGCTCCTATTCTGATTGGCCAGGATAGCCAAGCCCCCGCTACTTCAACCATTCAGCTCTTTTCTGCATTTTTACTGTATTTTGAACTGTTCCTCCTTTTCATTTGATTGGTCAATACTTCTCCATAGGTTATAATGGATCCCTGTTGCTCCTATTCTGATTGGCCAGGATTGCCAAGCCCCCGCTAGCTCAACCAATCAGCTCTTTTGTGTATTTTTACTGTATTTTGAACTGTCTCGCCTTTGAATTTGATTGGTCAATACTTCTCCATAGGTTTTAATGGGTCACTGTCGCTCCTATTCTGATTGGCTGGTTTTTGCCTGCCAATGAGAAGCGCTTACAGAATTTGAATTACTGTATTTCCCGGTGATTTCCAAGATCCTAATTCCTGATGTAGCGCCGGTCTTGATTTTTGGAAAGTGATTTTTTTTTTTTTTTTTTACAAGGTTTGAGCTCTTTTTCTGATAATGTTTTACACCTAATAAAAACGATTTCTGGAATCATACTCCATGCCTCACGGAGCTGAGATGGATTTCTTTTGCGATCTTCTATATGTTTCCTCTCATGTTACGTTCTCGCTTCACTTCGCCTCCTCCGGCTCATTTAGACCAACTTCAACTAGGTCTGCCTGTCGGAGCTGGCGAGCGCTGCAATGCGCCGCACTTTGCCGAGCAGCGATCATGCATGCCTCAGAGTATTCGAATGTGCCGCTTCCCGCCCCAGAACGCCCACACCGCGCCCATTGCACGCCCCTTCATGTTAGGCGCATCCGAAAGTGGCGAAGGCTGCGCCTAACATCGCATCCCTGCGTCCGACAGGGGATTCGGATCGGTGAGGCGCCGTTTTCGCCAGAAAACAGGCGCAACTCCCGATCATACATGTCGCCCATAGAGTCTAATTCTTCATGTTCCAATCAGTGTAGCTCACAGTTGTAACTGCTTATATATGTACCCATGTGATTCTACAATGTGAAATATGCTGTTCACCTATTTCCGTGACATTGCTGTAACCTGATTTTATTTGCATCAATAAAATCTTTCTTGCATATGAAAAAAATAAAATAAAAAGACATTTAAAAAATTATGTCAACCTACAGTAGACATATGGTAGATGCTAGTTATAAACTATCTTGTGTGGTATAACTATCTGTCTTGCGTGCAGAGATTTTTGAACTTTGAAAATGGCAAACTTTTCCAAATTTTCATGACATTTTAAAATGTTTCACAAACAAAAAAGGATTGTATGGATCCAAAATGTATTACTAACTTAAAGCACAATGTGTCTCAAGAAAACATTCTTTGAATCACATAGATAGGTAAAAGTATCAAAAAGTTATTCCCACATAAGTGACATATGGCAGGTTTAAAAAAATGGGGCTCTGTTAGGAAGGTCAAAACTAGCTGCAGTGCTAAGGGGTTTACAAGTTCCTGACACATTCTCCTTTTCCATAGTACATGCCACTTTGAATGCTATAACTCTCTTGCGCTTGGCTACTGTACATATTATTTGCTTTTATTTTGTGATATGTTAGGCTTTATTTTTATGCCATTTTTACATTATTTTTTTTATGAGGGAAAACAGAAAAAAGGTTTTTTAAAAAAATTGTATTTAATTATTTTTTTTAACAGTAAAAGTGCTACTTAAATAAAATTTGGAATTATGTCACTTTCCCATTACAGACATTTATATGTAGGTGAAGGTTTTATGGCCATAGGTGGCTGGGTTAAAGGAGTGTTTAGGAACCGATCAATGCTCGCTTGCTCGTCATGGCATGAGTTAAAAATAGAAGATAAAACTTATACTTACCTCCCAGATTCTCCTGTTCACTCACGACTGCAGTTCCGTTTAGCCATGAAGTAAGCAGTGAACGTTCATCGTTCACGTGACCGCTCCAGCCAATCACAGGCCACAAAGACACATGAACATGACCTCTGTGGCCCATAATTGGCTGAATAATTATATAATAATAATCTTTATTTATATAGCGCCAACACATTCTGCAGCACTTTACAATTTAGAGGGTGTACATACAGACATTACACATTAAAAGTACTTACAAAGACACGAGGTATGAGGACCCTGCTCGCGAGAGCTTACAATCTATTATGGTGTATGGGTGAGAAAAAGGGGTTTTAAGAAGTGCAAGGTTTACAATGGTCCAGCCATGTTTCATAAATAGGAGGTGGTTTACATAAAAATTGGGCGACCCTGCCACCCTGACAGTACATCTATATACAGATAAGTGCCTGTGAGTGCCCTAGTGTTGGGAGTGACAAATGTGTGTGAGAGCAGTTAGGGATCTTGGTGGGCCAGGCTGAGAAGATGTTTTCTCAGGGCCCTCTTAAAACTATGAGAGTTGGGGAATGTGCCTGATCGCCGCCGGGTAGCATATTCCATAGAACGGGTGCTGCACGTTTTGAAATCTTGGAGGGGCTTTGGGAGGTTCGAATGATTGAGGAATGTAGTCTGATTATCATCAGAGCAGAGAGCACGGGTAGGGTGGTAAAACAGAGATGAGGGAGGAGATGTAGGGAGGAGCAACACTGTGGGAGAGCTTTATGGGTGAGAGTGGAGAGTTTATGTTGTATTCTGTACTGAATAGGTAGCCAGTGCAGTGACTGACACAGGGTAGAGGCATCAGTATAGCGGCGGGAAAGAAAGACAAGCCTGGCTGCTGCATTCAGGACAGATTGAAGAGGGGCGAGTTTGCAGAGAGGGAGACAATAAGCAGGGAGTTGCAGTAGTCAAGACGAGAGTGAATAAGAGCAAAAATTTGAGGGTTTGAGCTGTTTCCCAGTGAGAAAAGTACGGATTTTTGGATGTTTTCTTGAGGTGCAGATGACAGGAGCGGGCAAGGGTTTGGGAAATATGAGGGGTGAAGGACAAGATTAGAATTTTATTACCCCAAGACAGCGGGCCTATTGCCTAGGAGTTATGGTGGTGCCACAGACTGAGACAGAAATGGCAGGGTAGGGTTGGTTAGAAGATGGTGGAAAGACAACAAATAAGGTTTTAGTGAGGTTTAGTTTTAGATGGAGAGAGAATATGATGTCAGAGACAGCGGACAGACAGTCACTGGTGTTTTGTAGCAGGGCAGGAGTGATGTCATGGGAAAAGGTTATATTGGGTGTCATCAGCATAGAGATGGTACTGGAAGCCAAATCTGCTGATGGTTTGTCCAATGGGGGATGTGTAGAGTGAAAAAAGGAGAGGACCAAGTAGTGATCCCTGAGGAACCCCGACAGCAAGAGGAAGAGGAGAGGAGGTCAACCGGAAAATGAGACACTGAAGGAGCGGTCAGAGAGGTAGGAAGAGAACCAAGGGGAGAGCAGTGTCCTGGAGGCCAATGTGCTGGGGCAGGTGAGGAGAAGGTGGTGATCCACAGTGTCAAATGCTGCAGAGAGATCCAGGAAAAGCAGCAACGAGTATTTCCCCTGGGATTTGGCAGTGAGGAGATCTTTTAGAGTTTAACTAGAGCAGTTTTGTGGAGTGTAGGGTGCGGAAACCGGGATTGTAGAGGATCGAGAAGAGAGTTATTTGAGAGATAGCGGATTAAACGGAGTAGACCAAGCTTCCAGAAGTTTAGAGATGAAGGGCAGGTTAGAGACTGGTCGATAGTTAGCAGCGCAGGTTTGGGTCCAGAGAGGGCTTTTTAAGTAAAGGGGTTATGATGGCTTGTTTAAACGGAGGAAAGATCCCAGTAGAGAGAGAAAGGTTAAAGATTGCGGAAAGGGGTGAGAGATGATAGCTGGAGAATAGACGGGACAAGGTGGGATGGAATGGGGTCACTAGAGCATGGTTGGTAGGGCGAACAGATGAGAAAAGCCGGGGACACTTCTTCTTCTGTCGTTGGGTCAAGGGCTGAGAGCAGACTAGAGACTTTGCCGGAGGGGACGGGATGGGGGTTTCTTGAGGATTGAGATGAGAGTTTTTCCGGATACTGTCAAATTTTTGTCTTTGAAGTGAGTGGCCAGGTCTTCAGAAACAGAGGTCAGTGCCCGGGCCGAGCTTTTGGGCTGAGGAGGGATGGAAAGTGTCAAACAGGCGTTTTGGGTTGTTGTGTAGTGTGGAGAGGGTGAGAGGTAAAATTTATTTTGTTTGGCGCAGTGAAGGGCAGTTGGTAAGTGCTGAGCATGAATTTGAAAGTGGAGAAAATCTGCGGTTTAGCTTTGACTTTTCCACAGTCTCTCAGCACACCTGGAACATCGCTGCAGAAAGCGAGATGAGGCGTGTGCCAGGCTGGGGCGTCTGTTGGTTTGGCGGTGTCTGAGTGGTCCCAACATGTCCAGGGTGTTGAGAAAAGTTTTCATTGTCCCTGCTTGACAGCCGGGGTAAGTACAGGAGTCGGAGGAGATTGGAGGCAGTGAGGACTGTATGGTGTCTATGTGTTCCTGAGTGTTCATGAGCAAATGTTTCGGGAAATGGCGTGGGGCAGGTTGTCCAAGAAGGCTGAGAATTGGTGTAGTGAAGGAGATAAGGTTGTGATCAGAGAGAGCATAAGGAGAATTAGTGAGGTTAGAAATTGATGAGTCATGTGAATGCTAAATGTTCACTGTTTCAACCTGGATGAATGCACCAGCAGCCGGTAGTGAACGGGAGCATCCGGGACGTACATATGAGTCTTCTTTTCTATTTTCACTTATACCCCGATGGACCAATGTGCATTAATCAGTCCCAGAACATCCCTTTAAAGTTGTGGTTTCGGCTGCTAGTTTTTTTTTTTACAATTTTTTTGTCTGTATGTGTTTTTTTTTTTGTTACTTTGTTTTAAATTTTGCACCCCTCATAAGGTCAGAAAAAGACTTTTGGTGTGAAATCCATCCCCTGCGCTGACTGCAGAGCTGATCTGCATCTGATAAGACCCAGCAGCTCAAGCAGTTATTGAACCCCGGTGGTCACATGACTGTCTGTGTATACAGCACTAATTGAGCGTTGTATGCACAGCAATCGAGAAGCCAGAGATAATAATAAACCATCTGTGATTTCTCAGTGGAAAGCCCATTTTTCGCTGACAGCCGGCTCTCCACCTGCGCAGCTGTACAATTAGTTCCAGAAGATTAGTGCAGAGCTAAACTGCCACCACCTGGACATTTATAGTCTGTGGGTGGTTGGCAAGTAACTAAGGGCAAATTGAAAATATATAGAAAATTCTGAAGATCTCCCAAACTTTCATGCACCAAGGTACATAATAACATAGTCAACACAGATGAAGACCACTGCTCTAGAATCAGATGCTTACATAATATGACCCATTACCTGAATGATTTGCAAGACAGGAAAGTGTGGCAGGCTATTGTACAACTACCAAAAGGCCATTTAGCTGGTGCAATCTGTAATATGTCCTACTGTAAATGGACTTGTCTTACCAACAATTTGACCACGGGAACAATACTTTTCAAAACACTCATGTCTTAATTCCACAGCTACAGAATATGGGGGTGCTCAGGGTGTGGTGTGATGGCTGATTCACATTGGCACATACATTGAAAAAAATGAAAAGATACATTTGCTTTTCACAGGAAAAATACAGTAAGTTGCAAAACACAAGTCTGTACCTGTTTCCCATAAGAATCATGGACCGGTGAGATGATTCCTCCAATCACAATAAACCTTCCAGTTTTATGCAGGTAATCCCGGGCTCTCTCTGCAAACAGGAAATAGATTATGATTAACAGTAGATTATCTCTGATAATAAGTGCCCACAGTTGGCTAAAACAGTGAACCAAGGATTTTTTGCCATTACTATTGAAGAAAGCTACAGTCAGGTGCTGCAATGGCTGATATCAAATAACACTAGATTGCATTAAACTTCACAGTAAAGACATCAAATAGAAAGGTGTCCTTTCAAGAGGAGCTGGATATTAAAGTGACAGATTTGCTTAATGAATAAACCACCAATCATTTAAATTTCCTCTTTAAAAGGAAAAAAATCCAATTAAATAAATATAATACATCATTGCTATGTGAGCAAAACCCCAACCTACAATTGAAGGGTTTAATCGCCTTTGAAAAATATTTTTTTCTTGTTAAGAAGGTCCCCACTCTGCTAAACCAATCACAGGATGTCCTGCAGCTATAATGCAAGCTTGGCAGCAAGCATTCTCTGCAGCGCCCCCACAGGAGAAATAAAGCATTACAGAATGCCCATAGAAAAAAACACGGTACCGCTTACCATGCTATCAATGACTCATAGTGAAAATTATTAATCTGGCTCAATATGATCCTGGTGCATGGAAGTCTGTTGGACCTCGGCATCAATGGAACTTGTGAACAAAAACTGGCAAAGATCCAGCACCTTGTAGTAAAATCCAAAAAGTTTATTCCTTAACATAATAAAAACTTAGAAAACAAGCATGTCTCTATGTCCCTCTATGGATGTAGACATTTTCTAGTTTTTTTTTATTTAATAGTTTTTTTTATTTTGCAGTTTTCCAAACCATACAGGTAGTACAATTGTCAACGACAAAAGAAAACATTTAACGATCATACATATATTTAGGCAAATAAGCAGTGTGAACCTCATTTATCTAATGAAAGTGCAAGTGGTGATGTCTGTCTCTAGATACCTTCCCTCACACAATCTCTGCTCCTCACAGGACCGTCTTCTCTGCTCTCCCCTTGTCATATGCTCACACAACAGTCTCCAAGACTTCTCCCAAGCTTCTCCTATATGCTAACATTCACTGTCACAACACATTAGACTCTCACTAGCTTCAAACCCAACCTGAAAATAATAATAATATAAATAATAATCTTTATTTATATAGCGCCAACATATTCCGCAGCACTTTACAATTTGGAGGGTAAACGTACAGACATTACACATTAAAAGTACTTACAGATGAGACACAAGGTGTGAGGGCCCTGCTCGCAAGAGCTTACAATCTATTAGGGTGTACGGGAGAGACGAAGGGCAAGAAGTGCTAGATTTACAATGGTCCAGCCATGTGACATAAATATGTTTTTTTTACATAGAATTCGGAAGAAACCACCACCCCCTATATACATCTATATACAGTTAAGTGCTGAAAATGAATAGTGCGCTAGGGGGTGTGGGGGGAGGGGAGGGGTGTTTTGCATTTGGGTTCTGGGAGGCCAGACTGAGAAGATGTGTTTTTCAGGGCCCTTTTAAAGCTATGAGAGTTTCTGAGTGTGCCTGATCGCCCGCGTAGCTGTTCCAGAGAACTGGTTTCCGCACGTGTGAAGTCTTGGAGACGGGCATGAGAGGTTTCGGATGGATTGATGAGTGTAACCTGATATCACAGCAGAGGGAGAGAGCGGGTAGGGTGGTAGACAGAGATGAGGGAGGAGATGTAGGGAGGAGCAGCATTGTGGGGGAGCTTTATGAGGGGAGAGTGATGAGTTTATGTTGTATCCTGTACTGGATGGGCAACCCGTGCCCGTGGGAAATGGACACAGGTAGAAGGCATCAGTATAGGGGCTGGAAAGAAAGACAAGCCTGGCTGCTGCATTCAGGACAGATTGTAGAGGGGAGAGTTTGCACAGAGGGAGACCGAATAAGCAAGGGGGTTACAAGTAGTCGAGACGGAGAATGAAAAAGAGCAACAATGAGAGTTTGAGTGGTTTCTACAGTGAGAAAAGGACGGATTCTGGAGATGTTCTTGAGGTGAAGGTGACAGGAGCGGGCAAGGGATTGGATATATGGTATGAAGGACAGATCGGAATCTAGTATAACCCCGACAGCGGCCTGCTGCCTAGGAGTTATGTGGTGCCACACACTAGACAAGAAAGGGCAGGGGGAAGGTCTGTTAGTAGATGGTGGGATGACTAGAAGTTCAGTTTTAGTGAGGTTTTAGTTTAAGATACAGGGAGGACATGTGTCAGAGACAGCAGACAGGCAAATCCCTGGGGTTTTGTAGCAGGGCAGGGGTGATGTCTCGGGAGGAGGTGTTATAATTGGGTGTTCATCAGCGTAGAGATGGTACTTTGGGAAACCAAATCTGCTGATGGTTTGTCCTGTATAGATTGAGAAGAGGAGAGGACCAAAAACGGATCCCTGAGGAACCCCGACAGCAAGAGGAAGAGGAGAGGAGGTAGAACCTGCAAATGAGACACTGAAGGAGCGGTTAGAAAGGTAAGATGAGAACCAAGAGAGAGCGGTGTCCTGGAGGCCAATGGTGCTGAGCATGCTGAGGAAAAGTTGGTGATCAAAAGTGTCAAACGCTGCAGAAGATCCATAAGAAGCAAAAAATGATTAGTTTCCTTGAGATTTAGCTGTTAGAAGATCATTGGAGACTTTAGTTAGAGCCGTTTCCGTGGAGTGTAGGGTGCGGAAACCTGATTGCAAGGATCGAAAGAGAGTTAGAGAGGGGATAGCGGATTAGGCGAGAGTAGACCAAGCGTTCCAGGGTTTGGAGATGAAGGGCCCGGTTTGAGACTGTCGGTATTATCAGCGAGGATGAGTCCAGAGTGGGCTTTTTCAGTAAGGGAGTTATGACAGCATGTTTAAAGGAAGATGGGAAGATCCCAGAAGGAGAGAGAGAGGGTTTCAGATTGCAGTTATGTGAGAGATGATAGCTGGAGAAATTTGACTGGACAAGGTGGGAGGGGAATGGGGTCACTAGAAACAGGTGGGGGGGGCGCGCAGACAGCAGAAGCCTGGACACGTCTTCTTCTGTCGTAGGGTCATGAGCGAGAGTAGGCTGGGGAATGTGCGGGGGGACCAGATGGCCGCTGCTTGGGGTGTGAGATGAGAGGTTTTGCCGGTTTTTGTCAATTTTCTCTTTGATGTGCGTGGCCAGGTCTTCAGCCTGGTGGTCAGAGACCGGGGCCTGAGCTTTAGGCCTGAGAAGGAGTGGATGGTGTCAAAAAAGGCTTTAGGGTTGTTGTGTAAAGGGGTTTCGATGGAGGGAGTTGAAATATTTTTGTTTGGCGCTGTGAAGGGCAGTTTGATAAATCCTGAGCATAAATTTGTAGTGGAGTAAGTCTGCTGGTAGCTTGGACTTCCTACTCTGACGCTCCGCACATCTGGAACATCGCTGCAGATGGCGAGTCTGAGGTGTGTTGCCATGGCTGTGGGTGTCTGACTCTGGTGGTGCGGTGTGTGATCGGTGCCAATGTGTCCAGGGTGGTGGAAAGAGTTTCATTTTTATTGTTTGGACGCCAGGTCGGGCAGGAGGGGAGAGATTGGGGCAGTGAGGACTGTATGGCGTCTGTGAATTCCTGAGTGTTTCATGAAGTGGTTATTTTCTGAATGGGAGACGGGCAGGTGTGTCCAGAGATGTGTGAGAATTAGTAATAGTGAAGGAAATAAGATTGTGATCAGAGAGAGTGTAAGGAGAATTATTAAAGTTAGAGATTGAGGAACGGTTACAGAAAACCAGATCCAGAGATTTCCCATCCTTGTGGGTGGGAAGTTAGTAAACTGCGAGAGGGCCAAGAGAAGAGGTTAGTGAAAGGATCTGAGAGGCAGAGGGGACATGGGGGCATCATAGGGATGTTAAAATCACCCATGATGATAGTGGGTATTTCAGTAGAAGGAAGTAGGGAGCCAGGCAGCAAAATGATCCAGAAACTGGCGGGGGGAGACGGGAGGTCTGTACACAACCGTGACTCGGGGGGGAAAAAAGGCTGAAAGGGGTCTGAGGGTGTGGACCTCAAAGGAGGGAAAGTGAGTGAGGGTGCAGGAGGAAGGACTGGTAAGTGCAGTGTGGAGAGAGAAGTATGCCAACTCCCCCCGGCCTGTTCTCAGGTCTGGGGTTTGGGGTGAAGTGTAGGGCCCCCATAGGTGAGAGCGGCAAGGGAAGCGGTGTCGATGGCTGGAGCCATGTTTCTGTGAGGGCTAGCAGGTTGAGGGGAGTTGGAGAGAAACAGGTCATGAACGCAGTGAGTTTGTTGCAGACGGATCGGGCGTTCCCCAGAGCACATTTAAAAGGACTGGAAAAGATGTACAGGAATAGCAATTCGGGTTTGCAGGGTTTCTATGGGAGGAGGGGGTGGGTGAGCAGTAATGGAGGGGGGGCCCGGGGGTTTGGAGAGATGTCACCTGCAGCAAGAAGCAGGAGAAGAAAAGATACAACAGATGGTTCAGTGATGGGTAGGAGCGGCGTTTGTGCGGCACTATGGGAGCAGGTGGTTTGTGGTATTTGAAAAGGGAAAGGAGAGTGTGTGATGAACACATGGGGGAGGGAAGGACAAGGCCTGATGTGGATAAGATTCTCAGGGGCAATAACTGGGTGGTAAGCCAGGAGGAAAATGGCTGCAAGATAGACAGCAATATGAGCATGGTGAATAGGGTTTTTTTTTTGAGAAGCCTAGATACTTACAAGAAAAGGCGTTCCTCCTAGGGCCCCCCACAAAACCCCACCCCCCACTTCGGCCCAAAATTTCCAAATCTTAATTTCCGGGGTTTTATTTTTCCCAAAGAAAAAACCAAAGATTGGGGAGCTCCCCCAAAAAACCAATTCAAATTTCATTAACTGGTTACTTATCCAAGATATGGGGTTCCACATTACTTAAAATGGCTTAAAATTACTGAACCCAAATGGTTTTCCCGGACTGTTTTTCCCAAGCCCCCAAACTAATTTCCATTAATTAAAAACCCCTATTGGGTAAATCATATTACTTAAAAACCTTTTTGTCTTAAAATTTTTCCCAATCTCTTTATGAAATTAGTCCCCAATAAACCCAAAAATAATCCTGCTGCATCCTCTAAAACCCCACAACCCAAATATGTCTGCCCCTCACCTTCTGTATCTTTCCCCCTTCCTTGTAGACTGTTAGCCTTTGCGGGCAGGGCTCTCTCTCCCTCTGTACAAATTGTTAGTAATTATCATTATCATTGTACTTGTTTAACATATGTTCTGCATGTGACCCCCCACCCCCTTTGAATGTACAGCACCCTGGAACTAATGACGGTCTAAAATACATAATAACAATAAAAGCTTGACAGTCCATCATGGCACTATATATGATTAAGACAAGTTTGGGCAATTTAACATGTCATCACTGATTCTATAGGCTCCCACTCTAGAGTCATCCACTCCGCGCCAAACTAGGCTGTACAGGAATACCTCAACTGCAGATACCAGAAAAAAGACCCTATTGGTAGCCTAAACTGCTGCTGTAGGTCTACAAAAGATAGGAACTTATTGTATAGCTACGAGATATATTTTATTTTCTAGGTCTTAAATGTATTAAAAAGTAGTTTTTAGATTCTATTACAAGGTGTTTGATCTTCACCAATTTTGCTTCACAAGTTACAGAATGCCCATTCAAATCAATAGACTGTCCACAGAGGATATGGATGTGCCCAGTTCTCCAAAGTCAGAAGAATTGTGAAGATGCTCTGGACCTCAGCAAGTTGATCTAAACCCCAACTTTTTATTAAAGGGGTTGTCAAGTCAAAATAAAAACTTTTTTTTTTTAATCGGAGAGGGACTGGAACTCAGATTTTGACCGGGTCCTTGCCGCACCCCCATCTAGAAAAATCACACCTATCCCAAATTTATGGCTACCTATTGTAGGACATTGACTATGAAAACACCACACTGAGCACAGCAAAGTGGGGGTCCAGGGATGCTTCGCTGACACCCGAGGAAGTGCTGGCGGCCCTAGGGGATGTGCAAAGGTTTCTCCCCTCTGCCAAATACATGGAAATGTATCTTAAAATAGCACATAATGCATACCTTATCCCTGTCAAAGCGAACATAATGGGTAAATATCCGTCTGACGATTGCTTTAAGTGCGCCTCCCCTGGGGCCGACCTGTACCACTGCATATGGGAGTGTCTGGTTATCAGGGAATTTTGGAATATGGTTACTGACTACATCAGACAACACATTCTCTCCCTCTTCGTAGAGAGCGTGGCGTGGGCCTTGTTCGGATACGTGGACATCAGAGACGTCCTAACAGAATTATGGGCCCATGGGCAGGGCACTGCAGTGGGCCCTACCCACATACATGACATCACACTTGGCCATGCCTCGAGCCCCCCTCAAGCACACCCATATTATCACAACACTTATGTCTGGACACCTGCAGCCTACAAGACTATTTGGCAGGGAGCCTCTGGCTCCATTCTCCACCATGGTTTTAACTGTTTGCACATCCTAAAAACACACAAAGAGTAAAATAAGCAAAACCAACCCCGGGATCCAGGGTCTGTTTTTTGTCTTCCTGGGACATACATACACCACTTGGGGCCCCCCTTTTTTTTGTGGGGCCCCGGGCCTCCTGGCCCAAAGGAAAAAATGGCCCCGGGGGACATGAGAAAAAAAACTAAAAAAATTAAATTAGCCCAGCCTGGGCTTTAAAGGGTACCTGGGCCCCTTCTTGCTGTCCCCTGAAAAATTTATTCGTTCAGAGATGTTTCCCGCCCCGGTTTTTTTTTTTATCCCTTTTCCTTTTAGCTCCAAAACCCGGGGCCCCCCTTTGTTTTGGCTCAACGGGGTTTGCCCCGGCCCCCAGATGTTTTTCTTTTTCAATTTTGAACCCCG